>JASANC010000587.1:0-23726 GCA_030248135.1 Theristus sp. LFF4_11 | reverse complement strand
GGCGTCGGCTGGAAAAAAAATTGAATGCAAATATGCAACAAACGTTGACGCGAAACCTGACGTAATTGGTCATGCAGCCAATCTGTTTCGTGCCTTAATGTATTATCTTTACTTTTGGTGCTGCTACTCAATGCGTTTGGAAAGTTCACGCTTTATGCGCCTATTCAAAATGACCCTGATGGCCCTGACAAAAGCGTCTCCTCGCTCTAGTCACTTCACCAATTTTGAACGGCCGCGAGAGCATGAAGCTGTTTTTTTCATCTACAGTCCATCTGGATAATACATGCAACTTGACGTGATGATCAACCAATCGGCGCTGAGAACTGCTCATGATCAGCCAATCAGCGTTGAGAGTTGCTTTGACCAACCAATCAGCTAGTTGCATATATTATCCAGATACACTGTATACGGGCATTGAGTGACCGAATCATAAAAAAAAGATAATAGTAATGTTGATTATGAAAGCAAAATATCAGGGCCAACAAGCCAACCGCCACTCGTGCGCAGTCGCCAGGCAGCAACAAAACGCAGCGCCTCCTCGAGGTCGCCGTCGACGTACAGCACCAAGTCACGCTGCAAAAAGAGAGACTTCAGCGCGTGCAGACGTTTGCAGAACACAGCAGCAGCACGCAGCAACCGACCAATTGCCGTGCGTTCACTTGTCGCAACAGCAGCTCGCCAGCAACACCGCCAACGCTGCGCAGCAGCACTGCAACGACTCGACCATGTCGTATATGGAGCTGAGTGCAGGCCAGTGACTGACTGGTTGCGCCACGGAACGGCGGCACACCGCCACCCTGCATCGACAAATCACGCATCATCTGACCGTCTGGCCCCTCGAGCCAAACTGAAACAACCGGATCGTCTAGGTTGAGGTCTTCGGTCGTGGTTATTATGACATGGGTCTTGCGGCAGAAGCCTTCGACGGCCGAACACTGAACGGCCGTACCTAGTGCGACCGAAAACTGTACGGGCAAGCACGGCCGCGAAATGTTACAGGCAAACCGTAACAACGCCCGGTCGATACTACCACTGCGAGAGTACAATAAGCAAATCCCAGACGATAATCTCTCTCAGCGTGTGTTTCTCTCCACCGAACCTGTCGCTTTCTCGAAATCATTCTCTCCGTGGTAAGCGGCTAATTTAGCGACAATTTCCGGAAGTTCGTAGACGTCGTTCGTGTAGTGGAACATCAGTCCTTCAACAACGTCAACGTCCAGTGGAAGCTGTCTGCAGCGAAAAAGCAATAGAAACACGCGCGCAATTCAATGTGAAACAGCGTTTCACAGACCACAGGAGTTCGCTGCAGAGCACCTGCCATTTCTGCATGCGCCGGCGTTGATGTAGCAATGACAAAGTATCTGAATACGATGTGTCTCTCACCGCTTCGGTGGTTTCAGCCATCTCGTTAGTGCATCATCATTGTCGGTGCCATCGTGTAGGTATGGCGCCAATCGCGCTGCGTGCTCGTTCATGAACTCGCGCAGCACTGCAAAGCCGACCAGATCACTGCTGTTCGCACGTACGTCCGTCGCCGCCACCAGTTTCAGTCGATTCTCGATTGTCGACAGACGCTGTATACAGTTTACTGCTAGTTTATAGGCAATAAATGACTGGTTGGTGACCACGTGATGCGTGCATTTTCTGCAGAGATTGATGCGGAAGGCGGAGTCCAGCACTGCACAGAGTGGCATGCACCAACCAATCAGCTAATTGCATATAATATGGAAATCGAGTCTAGAGTGTATGAATAAATAGTGTGATTTTGTGAGATGTCCACTCGGCCACCGTCGTTCTCCAATCTTGAACTTTTCAAACTTCTATTGGACAGAGGACAGAGGCCCGTTTTTTAGTGCGATTCCTCCATGCCTAGTGAGTTGCTATGTTCAACGACAATACACGCGTGGTTTCGTTTTTCACCATGAACGAGCACGCACAAAGAGCGCTGGTGTCTGTATCATCCGTGTACACTCACCCTTCCTACTTCCGTCAGCTGAACGCGCAGCGCGTTTGGCAGTTGATTGTAGGCGCCCGTCGTACGACGCACTGCGTTCAAATTGTAGCTCTCCAACGCGTCACTTTTGCTCTGACCGCCGATACGAATCAGGCCTACATTGTGCACAGCACGCAAGTCACACAATTCGAAGCGATGATTGGTTGTACTTTGGATTGCGGACACCCGTTGGCTGGGTTGAATTTAAAAACAACCGACGCTGCAAATCAGATGCGCACGGCAGCACATCAACATCAACTGCGGTCAAAAAACCGCCGATCACGCATTTTTCTCACACTTCAGTTTCTTCCAGTGCTTTCCAACCAACCGTTTTTCGTGAATTGCAGACATCCTTCCAGAAACTGATCGAGCGCGTGATTCGTGAAGCAAACCACCAAAATCGGCCGATCCTTGTCTGGATTCCAGGCATTGCTGTTTTCCAGTAGCACCTGAACCGGGTAAAAACAAACGTCGCTGATGGAAACATTTCTTGGTGTGTGACCAGCCTTCCTACCTTTGTCTCTGTGAACGTACCTCCCATTTATTATGTGTCTATTAAACAAAACTGAACCAATGGCAGTCTGTCCAATAGAAAGCCACGTTCCAAATAGCTATTCGTACCACCCAAAAATAAACAATGAATGGAACTGTGAAAAACAAACAGAGTTGATCAAATCAATGCACTTTCGTCAACTGATATCCGATGTATGTTTTGCCGGTTCCTGGTGGTCCCTGTATCACCGACAGTTCACTGCGCAACGCCATTTTCAGAGCGTCAAATTGTGACTGATCGAGACCAATATCGCCAGCGGACGGCCACGTTCTGACGGGAAGGAACATTTTTTCATGAAAAATAAAGAAGCAAATAGTTGTTGTTGTTGTTGTTGTTGCGGCTGGCCGAGTGAATGACACACATCACTCCTGCCGGGATACCAATGAGCTCAGCTTCCGATGGAGGCGCGTACCATCACTCTTCCAAAAAAACAGTCGCATCAGGCTAAGCTGCAGAGTTGGCAATTGTTGCAGCGCAATAAAACAGGTGATCACAACAATTGATCGAACAAACAACCATCAGAAGACACAACAACACAACCAACTGGTCAACAGCCAAGTTCGCCACACGGCCCTCGTGGTTGTTTCGTTTCATCGGGTCGTTCATCAGACAACTGATGTCCATTGCGGGCATACGGCGTTGGTACTCTGGACGCATCACGGAAGCGTTGCAGTGCACCAGATAGCTGAATGAAAACACGATGTAACAGGAAAATGCTTTCTAAGTGTGCCTAAGTGTTGTTATTGCAACTGCGACACAACACTTCTAGATTTATTGCCATTCTGACACGAGTTGTTGATAACGTGATGAGCCGTCGACGAACGGAGATTATTATTTCTTTCAAGTTGTTCTTCATACAATCGAACTCTAATAAATTATAGGCAATCAGCTGATTGGTTGGTGATCACGTGATGCATGCTTTCCGTGTATTTAAAGACTCCACCTCCACGGCAATTCTTGCACGGAAAGCATGCATCAGTGATCACTAACCAATCAGCTGATTGCCTACACCTTTAGAGTTCTAAAAAACACAAATAAAAATACTTAGCAAATGCTTGGCAAATAAAATAACAAATCATTTGGCTAATTTGAGAACTCTGCACGATCATTTTGCACACCGTTCAAGTGGAATCGGTTGGTCGCGTGGGAAGCGTTGCAGGCCACGGAGCACGTGCTTGTACGCCACGAAGTAGGCGGGCGACTCAACCATGGCGAAACGACGGCTTGGGTCGAGGCGTTGCATGGACGCAATCTGCAGGCCGACTTTGCGCTGAAACAGTCAATGAACGACAATGTTGCGTGCAGGTGCAGCCAGGGTGTTTCCTACCACCCCCAAAATTTTTTGTTGCGATATCACGGGCTGAAACCGTGACCAAAGGGGGGTTTTCGGGTACGCTGAGTTCAAAAAATTTATTTATAAGTTTGCCCGACGCTTCTACTGTGCCCTAAACGCGTATGCCATGGGGATGAGGAGGCAAAATTCCTTGATAATCAATTTTAAATGAAAAAACGCGCCACAACGAACCTGAAATCTTGTTACAAATACAAATCGAGGTCGCTGAGTCCGAATATGACGTTTATTTTTGCTCCGCACCCTAAAAACGGTTTCTATAGGGACGGAAAGGATAAAAATTGAAAAAATCGGAAACTAGCCAAAAAAATTTGAAAACTAAGCCATAAACACAAATCGAGGTCGCTGAGTCCGAATATGACGTTTATTTTGACATACGAATTACTTCGCACCCTAAAAACGGCTTCTATAGGGACGAATAAGGAAAAAATTAAAAAATCGGAAACTAGTCAAAAAAATTGAAAACTAAGCCATAAACACAAATCGAAGTCACTGAGTCCGAATATAACGTTTATTTTGACATACGAATTACTCCGCACCCTAAAAATGGCCTCTATAGGGACGAAAAGGGAAAAAATCAAAAAAATCGGAAACTAGTCAAAAAAAATTTGAAAACTGAGCCATAAACACGAATCGAGGTCGCTGAGTTCGAATATTGCGTTTATTTTGACATACGAATTATTCCGCACCCTAAAAATAGCCTCTATAGGGACGAAAAGAGAAAAAATTAAAAAAATCGGAAACTAGTCAAAAAAAATTGAAAACTAAGCCATAAACACGAATCAAGGTCGCTGAGTCCGAATATGACGTTTATTTTGACATACGAATTACTCCACACCCTAAAAATAATTTATATAGGGACGAAAAGGAAAAAAATTAAAAAAATCGGAAACTATTCAAAAAAATCTGAAAACTAAGCTATAAACACAAATCGAGGTCGCTGAGTCCGAATAGATTTTTTTCCTTTTCGTCCCTATAGAGGCCGTTTTTAGGGTGCGGAGTAATTCGTATGGCAAAATAAACGTCATATTCAGACTCAGAGACCTCGATTTGTGTTTATGGCTCAGTAAGATTTTTTGTCTAGTTTTCAATTTTTTCAATTTTTTCTTTTCGTCCCTACAGAAGCCGTTTTTAGGGTGTGGAGTAATTGGTATGGCAAAATAAACTTCATATTCGGACTCAGCGGCCTCGATTTGCATTTATGGCTCAGTTTTCAGTTTTTTTGACTAGTTTCCAATTTTTTCTCTTTTTGTCCCTATAGTGGTTGTTTTTTAGGGTGCAGTGTAGTTCGTATAGCAAAATAAACGTCATATTCGGACTCAGCGACCTCGATTTGTGTTTATGGCTCAGTTTTCAAATTTTTTTGACTAGTTTCCGATTTTTTCAATTTTTTTCCTTTTCGTCCCTATAGAGGCCGTGGTGTGGAGTAATTTGTATGTCAGAATAAACGTCATATTCGGACTCAGCAACCTCGATTTGTGTTTATGGTTTAGTTTTCAGATTTTTCTTTGGCTAGTTTCCGATTTTTCCAATTTTTTCCCTTTTCGTCCCTATAGAGGCCGTTTTTAGGGTGCGGAGTAATTTGTATGTCAAAATAAACGTCATATTCGGACTCAGCGACCTTGATTTGTGTTTGTGGTTTAGTTTTTAAATTTTTTTGGCTAGTTTCCGATTTTTCCCCCTTTTCGTCCCTATAGAAGCCGTTTTTAGGGTGCGGAGTAATTTGTATGTCAAAATAAACGTCATATTCGGACTCAGCGACTTCGATTTGTGTTTATGGCTTAGTTTTCAGTTTTTTTGGCCAGTTTCCGATTTTTTCAATTTTTTTCCCTTTCCGTCCCTATAAAAGCCGTTTTAGGGCGCGCAGTAATTCGTATGAAAAAATAAACGTCATATTCGGACTCAGCGACCTCGATTTGTATTTGTAACAAGACTTCAGGTTCCTTGTGGCGCGTTTTTTTCATTTAAAATTGATTATCAACGAATTTTACCTCCTCATCTTCATGACATACGCGTTTAGGGCACAGTAGAAGCGTCGAGCAAACTTGTAAATAAGATTCTTGAGCTCAGCATATCCGAAAACCCCCCTTTGGTTCCGGTTTCAGCCCCTGAAATCGCAACAAAAAATTTTGGGGGTGGGAGGAAACACCCTGGGTGCAGCTGCGGTGATGATCATCGAGAGTTACGTTGCGGTCGTTTACTACTGCCGCAGATACTACCGTATTACCTCTAATAAACCCCCATGGGGGTTTATTTCTTCAGCGACTTCTGGGGGTGGGGGTTTATTTTTGGGGGGGGGCTTTATTTTTGGGGGGGGGGGTTTATTTGGAAACCATTTTTAGGAGTGGGCAAAATGGCAAAAATACCTTCCATGGCAGGAAGGAAGTCGCAGAAACTTCTACTATACATAGAAATTTCCTTTTACAACAGCCTTTTGTAATGAAATTACCATTAACTCATCCATTTGGGGCCTTTGGTAGCACAATTTCATCATTTTCACTGCAACCAGCCACTGAATTCGCTGGGTATGTGTTTCAAACAGGTTTCAATAATCCCCCATGGGGGATTATTTGGGGGGGGGTATTATTTGGAAACTTGTCGAGGGGTGGGGGTTTATTTTTGGGGGGGGGGGTTTAATAGAGGTAATACGGTATTTGTTGCTATTGAACAATTGCCAAATCGAAACTATTGGCCAGTTGGGTGGGGGGGGGGGGTACAATTCCGGCCCGCTAATTCCGGCCTGAAGAATTCCGGCCCGCTCATTCCGGCCCGAAGAATTCCGGCCCGAAGAATTCCGGCCCGGAGAATTTTCGCCAGCACGAACAATATTAAACCACACGAAGTGATTTTGGTAATGAAATAATAAAATAAAAATATCGATGTTCACATGTTACAGTGTATTTTCAACGATTTTCGTCCTGTTTGGTTTTTTGGAAAGTGAAACCTTTTGGAAAAAAGAAACTACAAATAAATTTTTAAATTTTTTTTTATCATGAACAGGATTTGTGACCCTTTTACCTTATCAAAAAGGCTTGGCTTAGGATTAGGAACCTACAACAAGTCACTGCAAGCAAGTTCTAAACAAAAATAAAAAATCACTTGTATAATAAAGAATTTATTTACCAAAAATCACTTCGTGTGGTTTAATATTGTTCTTGCAGGCGAAAATTCTCCGGGCCGGAATTCTTCGGGCCGGAATTTCGCGGGCCGGAATTCTACGGGCCGGAATTTCGCGGGCCGGAATAGTACACGAGCCGACTAGTTACGCTTGCTTATTAGTAGCCTGGCTGACTAAAATTGAATTCGGAGCGAAGAAAACCGCAAAACCAACGGTCAATGTAATGATGCGCTGTTTCTTATGCTTATTGTTCTTGTCAATTGGTGCAGCCATGAGATCATCACGATCCTCGACGGTGCCAAGCAGGATGTTCTGATTGAAGTGATCGTCCGACAGACACACGAGACCACCATACATCAGTCGTTTCATGAAACGCATGCCCGCGTGCACTGCGAACTCAGCCTCACGGACGAACATGCCTGCAAAACGTTCATTAAAAACTTGCAAAACCACTCAATTGCAGCTGCATGAGGCGCATCATTCTTGTGGTGGCCAACAACCAATGCAATCATCGCATTTACATCGCACACAGACGTTGAAACGCCAATTAGCTACGGTCTATTTCTAAATCAGATGCAATTAGTAGATTGGTTGGTGACCACGTGATGCATATGCATGCATTTTATACAGGCGTGCACAGAATGCATGCATCAATATTCGCTTGGCCACCAACCATCAGCTAAATGCATTTGATACAGAAATAGATTCAGTTGTCAGCGCTGGTTGACGCCTCGACCAGCGATCCAAAGCAACCATTTTCGCCGATGCACCTTTCTTTTCGACGAATTTTGGCGGGTGCAGCCGGACGTCGTGGTAGACGTACAACGAATTCTGGCCCCGCTGGCGACTTTTGCGTCCGGTGGACTCTGGTGGATGCGTGATGTATTCGCGGATGCCTTCGCGCAGCGGTGCAATGAAATCCTCGCGCAACAAATGGAACTGCACGCTCAGGTAGTCCTCAGAGTCCGTGTAAGCACCCTGGAAATTATAGGTCGCTAGTTCCAAGCACTCACGGCCGTTTCATTCGAGTCTTCACAAACACGTTGATACCGTCCAGAATAAAAATACCAATCACTGCATGCCCGTATCAGAGAGCAGTCCAGTTGCACAAAACTAGCATTGAGATTTCTAACGCAAGCCAGAAACTAGGCAAAAACGTCTTGCTTCTTTTTTCACTGGCATTCCAGACCACAGAAATGCACAAGCTAGAAACACTCCAACGAAGTGGGTATTTTTTAATGAAACCACATCTAAAAACTGGTTTTAGACTATCAAAAAGCACTCGATCGACTAAAAGAAAGACTTGTTTGCTGCGCCTTTACTGCGCTTTCATGTTGGGCACACTCAACGAACGCAAGCTACCTGCAGTTTCACCGTGTCACGCGCACACCATTTTATCGCGCACCTTTGTTTTGCTCTTTCGCAGCGGTGGTCGCCCGTCTCGTTTCAGTTCGTCACCGCTCGGCTCCACTGGGATCTCACGAAAATCAGGCAATGGCGGCTCCGGTGCCGGCGCACGCGACGACGACGACGACTGAAGCAGTAGATTTTACACTGAACGAGTTGGCATTACTGACGTTTATACTGAAGATGCGTGAAGGAGCTAGCATATTTATTCAGACGTGTCATGATGACAGAAATACGATCAACGTTACGTGTTCAAAACATGCGCTTGGCATGTTCTTTTCAGTTAACTGATCCGTGAAAAAGATATCGTCTTAGCTCTGCGACTCAATCAGTTTGCAGAGGTGGAAAGGAAATCAGCTTCCATGTTTGATGTGTCGATGCGGCAATTCAAAATAGCCCCAGAGACTCAGGCGTATCTAGGGGATTCGGGTCACTTCACCAATTTTGAATTCCCGAGTCCATCACGAAACTTGCCCACAATTTCAAAACAGATAATATGGGATGGCATGGATTTTTTGACGCTCGTGTGCGTCAATGACACAAACAGTTCGGTCGTTTGCGACGCGTCCGAAGTCACAAAACACAGTGTTACAAGAAAAGCAAAGCAAAAACATTGAACATATCGGTGCGTATGAAAGCAAGAAGCACACGAGCACCTGCGTGCAGGGTTTTACCTGGTATGGCGACAAATTGCGGAACAATGGTGACAAAAATCGAAAAGTCGATTCTAGGGTAACTTTTTGCGCTGATTGCGAAAAAGTGGGTACCGTTGCGTAATTTTGCTTCAGTGGCCCAAAAATCACGATTTTTTGTTTTTTTGGCAGTTTTTTGGGATGTTTTAGGTCCGTGTGGTGTTATACTTGAACGAATCTAGTCAAATTTGGTATCAATCAACTCCCCTTGATTAAGCGAACAACTTTCGTTCATATACCAATACCGTAACTTTACTACCGTAACCCGTAGAGCCCGATTTTTACCATTTTTAACCAATTTTTAGGCGTGAAAGTGGCATTTTTGATCCCTGTGATGTTATAGTGGTCCAGATTCAATCAAATTAGGTATCAATCAAATCCTCTTGGCCAAGCGAAAAACTTTGGTTTAAATGCCGTAACCGTAGCTTGTCTACCGTACTCATTAAACTACGGTATTTTGCCAATTTTTCACCATTTTCAGGCCAGAAATTGACTTTTCTGCTCTATGTAGTGTTATACTTGAACAAATCTAGTCAAATTTTACATCAATCGACTCCCCCTGATCTGGCAAACAACTTTATTTAAATATCGTAGTTTTTGCTTGACTACCGTACTTCTTAAAGCACGGTATTTTATTAATTCTTCACCCTTTTCAGGCCTCAATTTGGCTTTTTTGGTTCATGCAGTGTTATGCTTAAACGAGCCCAGTCAAATTTGCTGTAAACACACTCCCCTTGATTAGGCAAACATTTTTCGTTTATATACCGTAACCATATTTTTAATACCGCAACCTGTAGAGCACGATTTTTACTATTTTTGACATTTTTAAGCCTGAAAGATGCATTTTTGATCCATGTAGTGTTCTAATTGTTCGGATTGAATTAAATTTGGTATCAACCAATTACGCTTGATTAGGCGAATAACTTTCGTTGAGATACCGTAACCCTAGCTTGACTACCGTACCTCTTAAAGCACGATATTATACTAATTTTGTACCTTTTTCAGGCCTGAAATGGCTTTTTTGATCCGGTAGTTACACTTGAACGAGTCTAGTCAAATTTTATCAATACGCTCCAGTTGATCAGGCGAACAACATTCGTTCAGCTACCGTACCCAGTGTGTTTTCTCCTACCCCCAACTTTTTCGAAGCCACTACAGGTGCTGAAACCGTAACAAAAGGATGGTTTTTGGGTGCGCTGAGTTCAAAAATCTTGCCTAAAACTTTCTATTACGCCCTAAAAGCGTATGCCATAGGGATGAGGAGGAAATTTTTTTTAATAATTAATTTGAAAAACACATCACAAAAATATGAAACTCTGTTACAAACTCAAATCAAGGTCGCTGAGTCAGAATATGATGTTTATTTTTCTTACGGATTACTCCGCACCCCAAAACGGTCTCTATAGGGATAAAAGGAAAAAATTAAACAATAGAAAACTAGCTAAACACTTTGAAAACTGTGCCATAAATACAAATTATAGTCGCTGAGTCTGAATATGAGGTTTATTTTTATGCGGATTACTCCGCACCCAAAAAGGCTTCTGTGGAAATGAAATAATAAAAATAGAGATTTTTTTATTTTTTTCATTACTGTACAGTCGTTTTTAAGTTGCGGAGTAATTCGTATAAAAAATAAACATCATATTCGGACTCAGCTACTATAACTTGTATTTACAACTAAGTTTTTAGATTTTTTGGCTAGGTTCCCGATTTTGTTCAATTTTTTTATCCCAATAGAAGCCGTTTTTAGGGTGCGGAAATCCATTGATGCCAAATTTGATTAATTCGAACAATTAGAGCATTACAAGGATCAAAAATGCCTTTTTCAGACCTTAAAATGGTTAAAAATAGAAAAGTTGCGCTCTACGGGTTACGGTAGCAAAGATATGGTTACGGTATGTGAACAAAAATTGTTTGCCTGATCAAGGGGAGTTTGTTGATAGCAAATTATACTGGACTCGTTCAAGTATAACACTGCATGGGCCAAAAAAGCCAATTTCAAGACTTAAAATGGTGGAAAATTGGTAAAATATCGTGCTTTAAGGGGTACGGTAGTCAAGCAAAAACTACCATATTTAAATAAAGTTTTTTATCTAATTAGGGGGAGTCGATTGATGTTAAATTTGACTAGATTCGTTCAAGTAAAACACTGCATGGAGCAGAAAAGTCAATTTCAGACCTGAAAATGGTGAAAAATTAGTAAAATACCGTAGTTTAAGGGGTGCGGTAGACAAGCTACGGTTACGGCATTTAAACCAAAGTTGTTCGCTTGACCAAGAGGAATTGATTGATACCTAATTTGATTAAATCCGAACCACTATAACATCACAGGGATCAAAAATGCCACTTTCACGCCTAAAAATTGGTTAAAATGGTAAAAATCGGGCTCTACGGGTTACGGTAGTAAAGTTACGGTATTGGTATATAAACGAAAGTTGTTCGCTTAATCAAGGGGAGTCGATTGATACCAAATTTGACTAGACTCGTTCAAGTATGGAGCAAAAAAGCCAATTTCAGGCCTGAAAATGGTGAAAATTGGTAAAATACCGTGCTTTAAGAAGTACGGTAGTCAAGCAAAGACTACGATATTTAAATAAAGTTGTTTGCCAGATCAGGGGGAGTCGATTGATGTAAAATTTGACTAGATTTGTTCAAGTATAACACTGCATGGAGCAGAAAAGTCAATTTCTGGCTTGAAAATGGTGAAAAATTGGCAAAATACCGTAGTTTAATGGGTACGATAGACAAGTTACGGTTTGGTATATAAATCAAAGTTGTTCGCTTGACAAAGAGGAATTGGTTGATACCTAATTTGATTGAATCCGAACCACTATAACATCACAGGGATCAAAAATGCCACTTTCACGCCTAAAAATTGGTTAAAAATGGTAAAAATCGGGCTCTACGAGTTACGGTAGTAAAGTTACGGTATTGGTATATGAACGAAAGTTGTTCGCTTAATCAAGGGGAGTCGATTGATACCAAATTTGACTAGATTCGTTCAAGTATAACACCACACGGATCTAAAACATCCCAAAAAACTGCCAAAAAAACAAAAAATCGTGATTTTTGGGCCACTGAAGCAAAATTACGCAACGGTACCCACTTTTTCGCAATCAGCGCAAAAAGTTACCCTAGAATCGACTTTTCGATTTTTGCCACCATTGTTCCGCAATTTGTCGCCATACCAGGTAAAACCCTGCCTGCGTGTCGCCAGTCCACCAGCGGTACAACCGAGTGCCGACCTGGGTCCAGGACTCTTCGGCAGTCTCGTGCTCGTTCGCTGGCTCGTGGTCTGCTGCGGTGCTTCCGTGCGCCTGAATCCAGACGCTGTCGAGCTCGGCGACTCGCTGCGCCAGTGTGCCCGATTGAAAGTGCTCGTTCGCGGTGGCAGCGTCCGACTTGCAGAACGCTCGCAGCATCGTCACCGTCGACTTCACCAACGGCCTCGACTCGATCGGCGATGTCTTCAGCATCACAATCACAATATCCAACACGTAACGAACGTCCGTTGAGCATTCGCTGCAAGACATCAGCATTGATTCCGGCGAGTTTCTGATGTTTTGCAGCCACAAAGAACGGAAAATCTTTGCATTGAGCGTATCAAGTAGCGCATCTGCCATGCCAAGCATTAACAGTCAATTATGGGAAAAAACCCCAAAAAAAAACGTTTTTTCCGGACAAAAAACGGAGTTTCTTCCCGTTGCCAGCCCTAAACTCGCTCACGCTAAAAATCGCCGAACAAGTAATGGGAAAAACAGGCCCGAGCGGCCGAGGCCGACTCGAAGTGGCCAAAAACCGAACCGAACCGAATGTAGTGTGTTGGCGTGCTGGAATTCAGCAGCTTCATCTCAAGCGGATCAATGTAGGCCGTGGCAAACTGGTCCAAGAACGACGACTCGAGGACATCTTGCAGGAAATTCTGGATTAAATAATACAAGATCATTTGCACCAATTTGCGACAAACTGGCAATTTATGCTTTGGAATTTATAAAAAGGTAGCTAAAAACTGAAAAAGTTCAAAATTTACGGCCAAAGTGACGGTCGGCTCAACGTGCACCCGTCGGGCGGCGGCAGCGATCGCAGCAAGCAGCAGACGGTCAACAGAGCGCTTGCGGGACTCCGTTTCGCTCACCTGGCGACAACCGACAAAGCAGAATAACTGATAAGCACAACGCCGAAACGCTCATTTTTTATTTGACATATCATTTCATTTTTCATTGATCATGAAAATTTTCACTTATCAATCAACCATGGAAAAAAACACTGAAGTAAAACACTGAAAAAAACTGGATCCTCAATGATTGCCATCCATCAGCTGAAATTAGGCTCAACCGTTCTTAGACCAACTAAAATGCGTCGCACTTTGGCGCGATATACTTTCTCCTCCTTCAACGGCCGAAAATAACATCAAACGCACCACCAACCTTTTTGATACGATTCAATAAACGTTCGTTGAGTATCCATTCAATCAAATCCATCGAGCCGCCACTGCCGCCAGCATCGTGCAACGCGCCTAAACCGAAACAAAAAAAACAAAAATTAGTTTTGTACTGAAATTAAACGTCAGTGGCTGCATTTGATTTGCAGCTGATTGGCTGTCCTGAAGCCTGACCAAGCAGCATTATGTGCGGCGCCCCCAATCCAAGCCAGCCTGACCAAACAGCATCAGAGGTGTGCACGCCAGACAATTCTAGCCTGTCCCGGATCGGGTGGCTGCGCGACGTCGACCCCTCCCCAATTTTTTGGTCGCAAACTAAGTGTCACACAAACTGACCTCTCAAAAACACGGCTATGTGCTTGCATGTGTAAATTTTTAATGTATGAGGGTGAAAATTTTTCTGCATCAAGTCAATTGACACAAAAGGTCGAAAAATTTTGCGTCAGTCCAAAATTTCTGCGTCAGCATGACTACATCGAACAACAAATAATTCGGTGTCCGTGCAACGTTGTTCAACACCTGGAGTAGGGGTGGTAAAAAACGTTTTTTTCAAATCCATGTGTATAAAACGGTTTTTTATACCGCGTCCGGTTCTTTATACCCGGTTTTTTTACCGACCCGGTATCTGAAGAATCCTGTGATTGCGACAATTTCTGGTACTCTGATTTTACGCAAACCGCTGAATAATGAGTAAAAGACCACAATTCTAGCCAGAAACTGTATGTGTTTCAATGGAAACGTATTCCAATCTTGATTTTATTTGAATCGGTGGCGCTTAGAGAGAATGCAGCATCAGAAATATTATCAGATGCGAGTTTAAAACAAAAAAAGCTAACGCAAAACAGATTGACATGTGCAACAGCAAGGAATGTGATACATGCAAATCAATTGAACTGACATGATCGAGAGATATGTAACTGCACAACAATTTTACCGCATTTCTAAACACAAAAGATCACAAAAATCACGAACCCGCACAGACGAAAGAAGTGAACCAAGAACAAAATTGAAAGAGCAAAAAATCAGATGGAGATTCGGGTCACTATCACCAGTACAACAGCACGAAGACATCACCAACAAAACTTTGAGCACTTTCCGAGTTCAAAGACACAAAATTTCAAGAAATTTCACTGAATAAATATCGCGGCGTTTCTCGTTTATTGTTGAAAATTTAACCGAATTCTGAAAAATAACCAAATCTTTGCTGTATTAGTTTCTTCACTTTGTCAACAAAAGAACTAGCATAAAAAGCGCAAGCGGCAGATTTAAAGCGGAAAAAGCGTGAAGCTGTTAAACTACGAAACACAACATTGCCATGTAGACCAAACTTGAACAGATAAACAAAGAACAAAGCTGGAAAATAAAGCGAACGCCGACCAGAGCCAGCCCATTGGCGGTCGACCGAGATGGGACATGGAAGGAGAGGCACGGGTCTCAGGGTGCTTTATTTATACCAAGAGCGTGAATTGTGTTCTCCAGAACATCAAGTTATGAAGTGGCGAAAATGAAAATTGAAATGGATATGCGGAATACAGTGCATTTTGAGTGATTTCAAAAAGTGAAATTTGGGTCCTTCGGCGGTATAAAAAACCGGAAAAAAACCAAAATTTACGCGGTAAAATATCGGTAATTTATTTTGGCCATTTTTTGGCGCCGGTATAAAAAACCGTTTTTTATACCGTTTTTTATACCGAAAAAAAACGTTTTTTATACCGACCCACCCCTAGTGGTGCGTGACAACAAATTTTTTTGTTTGATAAAAGCCGAGTGGACAGCCGACTACGAGTGTCCAAACAACAAAACTGCTTGAAATTAACACAGTGAAAATTTGTGTTTGTTGTCCAGAGGGGGACTGTCGACACCCTATTGTTGATTTCCATCATGAAAATAAGATTTCTGAAGGTGACAAAAATTTTGAAAGCGCTGAAAATGAAAAAAAATTGGAAGTTTGTTCTATATTTCGTTCGAAAGGCGACATTGACTCTCAATTTAAATAAAAAATGGTAACTTGGAACGTCTTCGCGAAGCGAAGAAAATTTGCAAAAAATAGGCTCTGAGAACGTATTTTACCTTACGATTTTTGGATGTCATCCAAAGTATTTAGGTGCCTATAACTACAACACCCATTCAGGTGTAAAAACACAGCTGATTAGCAAAGGAGCGAACAAAAAGCTTTCGTAAAGGGCTAGTTGGACCAAGTGACTGTTGATACAGTCAAAACAACACGAATATTGTAACATTGAATCGAACCGTTATCAACAAAGCACTGAACAATCTAAAAAACAAACGATGACTATCCATGCAATAGCCATTGTAAAACGAATCATAAGATGGCCATGGCCTGCGCCGGAGGCGCAGAAAAATTTTCGATCTAAGCACAAAATTTCCGAAAAAAACAGTGTTTTGAAGAAGTCCTCGAAAATTGAAAGAATCCAAAAAAGCTGACGCAAGCAACCAATTTTTTGCGTCATCCTAAATTATTTTGCGTTATTGGCGCAAGATGTCGCGTCAAAAAACCCTGGTTACCTGTTCCACTGGTATTTACAGAATAAAATGTGCTTACCATCTACATGCGCAGCGCGATTTCAAATACAAATACGTTACAACCTACAAAAGTAACCACAGCAATACACGCACTTTTGAAGATCTGCTTCAGTCAGTCAACTAAAATAATCGAATTTATTTTCGAAGTAATTTTATTGCAATTTGTGAAAATTTTGTCTCTTCCAACCGAGGCGCTGCGCGACGTAGCCCCTCAGGCCCTGCGCGACGCGCGACGCTAGCCTGTCCCGGGACACGCTAGGAACATCCTATGCACATCTCTGAACAGCATTATGTGCGGCGCCCCCAATCCAAGCCAGCCTGACCAAGCAGCATTATGTGCGGCGCCCCCAATCCAAGCCAGCCTGACCAAGCAGCATTATGTGCGGCGCCCCCAATCCAAGCCAGCCTGACCAAGCAGCATTATGTGCGGCGCCCCCAATCCAAGCCAGCCTGACCAAGCAGCATTATGTGCGGCGCCCCCAATCCAAGCCAGCCTGACCAAGCAGCATTATGTGCGGCGCCCCCAATCCAAGCCAGCCTGACTAGGGTTAGGGGAAAAAAATCCGGATTTTTTTTTAAATTAAAAAAAAATTTAAAAAAAATTTTTTTTACAAGTTAGGTTTGTTCGAAGCGTCTCGTCGAGCTGAGTTCATCTAGACTATTTTCAGAACGATCCGGAAAACTATAAGAGCGAAAATCGTGTTTTATTGAAATTATGTCCATTTCATAGAGGGAAAGTTGCATTTTCAACAGTAAAACAGGACAATTTTCGACGTGTACTTGAATATTGAACCGTTCTTAGTTGTTCCTCTTTAGAAAATTACCAAAATTTGACTGTGTTCAAAAATTCCTGTTTGCTGTAGCTAAGTCGGCAACCCCTGTCGACCCGGTCGCCCCCCCCCCCCCAAGACACTTACTTTCAGGTTCAACCAGCTATGCTATCTGCCACATGGCGAGAGCCCACTCTTCAAATCATCGTATCGAAAACACGTACCATGATTTCGCGATCACGTTGCGGGCAACTGACAGACGCAAGTTTAACACGTTAGTTTAGCTCAGCACGCAAGTTTTAACATGTGGCCATGTTATCGGGTATCTGAAAAACGGTCGTGTGATGTGGTATTAACCAACATCTCCGCTCCAATTGTTTAACAATATATCGCACAACTCCATTGTAGACCTATAACATACGCCAGTCAACAAAATATCATGTTCATCTCATGGCCTACCACCGACTGAAAAAACATGTTCTAAGTTGCAAGAAAACGATTTCTGAAACGATATTTCAATTCAGTTAAGTCATTTCAACGCTAAAAATTGACTCTAGAAGTCATCCAAATCGAAAAACATGGAGTACGTCGGTCAAAATGACCAAATAATGACATGTACCTAAGCACACAAAGAAGTTGGGAAGAAAATTTGGTTTGAACTTTCAAAAAATTATGCCATAAATCGAATTTTCAGAGCAAAGTAGAAGAAAAATTTTTCAAATTTTTTTTAAGTTTGAAAAAAAAATCCAATTTTTTTTTTTAAAAAAACGAAAAAAAAATATAAAAAATTTTTTTTTCAAAGCCCCTAACCCTAAGCCTGACCAAGCAGCATTATGTGCGGCGCCCCCAATCCAAGCCAGCCTGACCAAGCAGCATTATGTGCGGCGCCCCCAATCCAAGCCAGCCTGACCAAGCAGCATTATGTGCGGCGCCCCCAATCCAAGCCAGCCTGACCAAGCAGCATTATGTGCGGCGCCCCCAATCCAAGCCAGCCTGACCAAGCAGCATTATGTGCGGCGCCCCCAATCCAAGCCAGCCTGACCAAGCAGCATTATGTGCGGCGCCCCCAATCCAAGCCAGCCTGACCAAGCAGCATTATGTGCGGCGCCCCCAATCCAAGCCAGCCTGACCAAACAGCCTCTAACCTCCAGATGCAATCAGTTTCGAATATAGCTGCTCCAGTTCACCATCAGTCATCTCCATTCGTCTCCTTGACGATGTCGCAGAACCGTGCTGACCTTGCTCTGTTGCACTGAAAACGTTTGTCAGTTTCGTTGTGACGACGAGTGCAAATTTCCAACTCAATTTCACACATTTTCGCTGCCAACCGGTCAACAAACGGCATCTAGTAAGACACGACACGATAAATCGAAAGCAGCCATAGTGTGTCCCTAGCCCCGTCTCGCTCACGAGGCGAGCCTATTGTTTGTTTGGTCGACGGGATGGTGAGCTGTCCCACGAAACCCATCGGAGTTTGGCATCCTCGGGTTTCCGAAATCGATAAGGTGGCGCGTGCTTCACAAAATAAAAACAACAAATCAACGAATTAACACCGTACCGAGCTGCATCCTGTGACGCCTGCTGAGACTGACCGATGTTGCAGGTGTTGCGAAACTGCACCACCAGGGTGTCCAGTTCCGTCGACGAACCATGACGCTCATCCTCCGTCCTCCCAATTCCATCGACCGCTCGCGTGACCTTCGCCGTGTCCATGACGAAAATGCGCGTTTTATAGCCGAACCGCTGCTTGAAACGCTCTTTCGTGTCGCGATCACCAGCTGGAAAGGCCAGCCTCGACTAAATGAAAAAAATGCTGACGATACAACAGTCAAGTGCACAGGGTCTTTTCGTGGCATTACAGGAAAAATCATCTCCCTGCACACCGACTGGCACACCAACTCCAAGCTAATTTCTCCGAATGCACTGGCCTCCTTGCGGTGCAAAATGCCACCAAATGTCAGTCAGCCATGGCGGCTACAGAACCACGGTTCACCACCATACACCGTCGCACGGGTGTGCTCCGAATGCTTACAGGCCAATTCAACGATGAAGACGAAGTCGAGCTGGTTGCCGGAGTCGCGTCCAAAGTACTGCTCATACTGGCGCAAGGCCGCATCCACGTCGTCAGCCTCGATCAAGCGCTCTGGTTGTGTGTTGAACGAACGATCAGCGTTGCGCAGTTCCGCGCCCAAATGACGCACGACAATCCTGTACGCACCGAACGAAAACGAGATAAGATCGGATTGCAAAACGACACCTTTTTGCGTTTGCGATCACTCTCAAATGGACTGCAGTGCTAACGGCGCTTGAATGAGCGGTCGCGTTCTGGAGCTGGTCGAAAATGACCGCTCACGTGCAGCCTCGCTGACGCAAAATTGGTGCAACGACAATGAACAACATTGTTCTCAAATCATTCAAATCGCAGGGTAAGATCGTTAGTTGCAGAAGAGGGGTGGCCAGATTGGTGATGTACTCCCTCCTCACACAAAAGAAACGGAAAACTCGTTGAAAAATTGGAAAAAACAGTGACCGACCAAACCACACAGCTTGCACTCAACGAGCTGTGAAGCCTGTTCAAGTTGCAACCTTCATTTGTCATTCTGTATGATAGAATCTCATAAGGTGCTACTACAAGATAGTAATACCTCATTTTGGCTTGCCTACTAATGGTGTCTAAAACTCACTGACTGACCTCATTGACTAACTTGAAAAATCCTGCAAGTATCTATACAACGGATCAAAGGTGCACGGGATACGGGAGCCCTTTTCATACCTGTGGTACCATTTGGTTCGTAGCCAAACTGACCAAAAAGGATAACCCAGTAGCTGATATTTGCTGCTTTTGTTTTGATGCTCGGTTGATAAAAAATGGTGGATTTGTTCGACTGACCGCTCAAAATTTAGGGTAACCTGAACCTGATGGGTGACGTCTGTGCCAAACCGGGTTGGGCCTTGGAACAGGCATCATAACAGGCTCCCGGGCATGTATGCAAAGAATTGAAATGTGAACTGCACGTTGAGAACAGACTCAGTGTCAGCGAGTTTCTCGCGAGCAGTGACGCCGATGGCCACGATCGTCCATTTGCCTGACGGCCTGTACTGCCGGTGTTGTTGTTGTCCTGTTGAACGCCATCCATTGGAGTCACCGCGAAAATCTTCGTTGCACCGACCGCTGACGCCCGGTGCCGCACGGTTTGTTTCCATTTGAGGCGACTGACGACGACGCTGACTGGTGTCTGCTTGGCATTGTTGAGCTCGAGCTCGGCCACGAACGCGACCAGCTGACGCTCCTCTCCAACGAGCTCTTCCTCCTCCTCTTCCTTGTAGGGGTGGGTCGGTATAAAAAACGGTTTTTTTCGGTATAAAAAACGGTTTTTTATACCAGCGCCAAAAAATGGCCAAAATAAATTACCGATATTTTACCGCGTAAATTTTGGTTTTTTTCCGGTTTTTTTATACCGCCGAAGGACCCAAATTTCAATTTTTGAAATCACTCAAAATGCACTGTATTCCGCATATCCATTTCAATTTTCATTTTCGCCACTTCATAACTTGATGTTCCGGAGAACACAATTCACGCTCTTGGTATAAATAAAGCACCCTGAGACCCGTGTCAAGTGTTGCTGGCAACAGCACGGAATCGTTGCTGTCAAACTGCGACAGCACGGATTCGCAGTCCCCGTCGGCAGCGTCAGCTGCTGCCACTGAGAACATTGCTGCGCTTGCATCGGCAAATTGTGTGGACAGCTCTGATGACGACTTCACTGATGATGATGGTGACGGCTGCATTGATGATACTCATGATGATGATGATGAATAGACAAAAATCGGGTGAATTGCTAATATTTATTCAGTCAAATTTCCTGAAATTTTGTGTCTTTGAACTCGGAAATTGCTCAAAGTTTTGTTGGTGATGTCGTCGTGCTGTTGTACTGGTGATAGTGACCCGAATCTCCATCTGATTTTTTGCTCTTTCAATTTTGTTCTTGGTTCACTTCTTTCGTCTGTGCGGGTTCGTGATTCTTTTTGTCTTTCGGTGATCTTTTATTTAGAAACGCGGTGAAATTGTTGTGCAGTTACACATCTCTCGATCGTGTCAGTTCAATTGATTTGCATGTATCACATTCCTTGCTGTTTCAAATATCAATCTGTCTTGCGTTAGTTTTTTTGTTTTAAACTCGCATCTGATAATTTTTCTGATGCTGCATTCTCTCTAAGCGCCACCGATTCAAATAAAATCAAGATTGGAATACGTTTCCATTGAAACACATACAGTTTCTGGCTAGAATTGTGGTCTTTTACTCATTATTCAGCGGTTTGCGTAAAATCAGAGTACCAGAAATTGTCGCAATCACAAGATTCTTCAAATACTGGGTCGGTAAAAAAACCGGGTATAAAGAACCGGACGCGGTATAAAAAACCGTTTTATATACATGGATTTGAAAAAAACCGTTTTTTACCACCCCTACTTCCTTGTGCTGTGATTTTTTTTCAAAACATTACAAAATGTTGATTCTGTTTTTCAAAGCAAAATTTAACGCAAAATCCTGGGTCAATGACCCACAATAATTTGTGGGTTATTTTTTGGACGCATGACCATTTTTGAAATTCTTTCAGAATTCAGATCCGAAATTTCTCTTTTTACTTTTGTCTGACAATGTCGAGAGTCGAGACGATAATCCAAATTTGCGCTGACAGAGGTGTTTTCATTGTTTATCTCAACTGACGCAGTAAAATCCTGACTTAAGACGGGACAACAAAACTCTGGTTAACAAGACCGCGACGGGAGCTTTTTAGTTTGACCGTTCTTGTTTTTTTTGTCAGTTCACAAAGCGACAAAAACAAAAGGAAAAGGTATATGAAACGACGCCGTGCGCTGAACCTGATGAACTGCAATTTGATTCGTTCCGTGAGCTTTGTTGGTGTTGGGTGTGAGCGGCATCCCAGCTGACACCGCGGCCACGGCCACCAGCCGGTGCGCCCCCGCGGCCACGGCCACGCCCTGCACCGAGACCGCCGCCGTACAACATTTTTTGGCAACCTTTTTGCTTCAGTTCAGTGCGTCAATAATGATTTAATTCGATTGAAATAATAAACTCTTCTTGTCCCCGTGTTATGTCGTTATGTGCCCTTCCCCTTCGTGTCGTCTTTTATGGGATGCTCCAGCTCAGTTCAGTTCATATGCTGCTAAAAGGTTTGGCGTTGGCTCAGGATTACAATGAGGGGTGGGTAGGGATGGAGCCGGTTCCGGTCCGGATTCCGGCGCCTGACATAGGATCCGGATCCGGTCCGGATTCCGGCGCAATTTTGCCGGATCCGGCCGGAATGGCCCAGCCCCGCGAATTAACCAGTTGATTCCTCCGTTTCAGAGCTGTTCAATAGTTTGACAAATTTGTTTCGGTGCTTTGTTGGTTTTGTTGTTGTGCAATTGGCATGTCATCAGTGAGCGTTTCTTTAGTTTAGTGTTCTGTTCAATGGTAGGTAAATGGTTCACTGCTTTTGTCTTGAGTGGTAAACTTATGTGCAGCATCGTCCACTTTAAAAAACGTGGCTGCCAGCAATGTCACGTCTTTTGGCCGACGTTGTTGATGAACAATAGCAGGTTTTTTTTTGAAATCAGCCATCTGCGTTGGTCATATTCAGTTAGCTGTCAAACAGTTGCTTTTTTTGTGAGCCCAAGAACACCAGCGATTTTAGCGATGTGTGTTACCGTGGGTGTGCGGGGGTGCCGTGATCCCCTAAAACCCGATAGACCCCCCCAACGACGAATCCACGAGAGGACGAATCTATTTCAATGGTGTTGCCTAGGGTTAGGGGAAAAAAAATCCGGATTTTTTTTTAAATTAAAAAAAATTTTTTTTTTTTTTTAAAAAAAATTTTTTTTACAAGTTAGGTTCGTTCGAAGCGTCTCGTCGAGCTGAGTTCATCTAGACTATTTTCAGAACGATCCGGGAAACTATAAGAGCGAAAATCGTGTTTTATTGAAATTATGTCCATTTCATAGAGGGAAAGTTGCATTTTCAACAGTAAAACAGGGCAATTTTTCACGTGTACTTGAATATTGAACCGTTCTTAGTGGTTCCTCTTTAGAAAATTACCAAAATTTGACTGTGTTCAAAAATTCCTGTTTGCTGTAGCTAAGTCGGCAACCCCTGTCGACCCGGTCGCACAAACCCAAGACACTTACTTTCAGGTTCAACCAGCTATGCTATCTGCCACATGGCGAGAGCCCACTCTTCAAATCATCGTATCGAAAACACGTACCATGATTTCGCGATCACGTTGCGGGCAACTGACAGACGCAAGTTTAACACGTTAGTTTAGCTCAGCACGCAAGTTTTAACATGTGGCCATGTTATCGGGTATCTGAAAAACGGTCGTGTGATGTGGTATTAACCAACATCTCCGCTCAAATTGTTTAACAATATATCGCACAACTCCATTGTAGACCTATAACATACGCCAATCAACAAGATATCATGTTCATCTCATGGCCTACCGACTGAAAAACATGTTCTAAGTTGCAAGAAAACGATTTCTGAAACGATATTTCAATTCAGTTAAGTCATTTCAACGCTAAAAATTGACTCTAGAAGTCATCCAAATCGAAAAACATGGAGTACGTCGGTCAAAATGACCAAATAATGACATTTACCTAAGCACACAAAGAAGTTGGGAAGAAAATTTGGTTTGAACTTTCAAAAAATTATGCCATAAATCGAATTTTCAGAGCAAAGTAGAAGAAAAAATTTTCAAAATTTTTTTTTAAGTTTGAAAAAAAAAATCCAAATTTTTTTTTTTTAAAACGAAAAAAAAAATTTAAAAAAAATTTTTTTTTTCAAAGCCCCTAACCCTAG
>JASANC010000586.1:0-21302 GCA_030248135.1 Theristus sp. LFF4_11 | reverse complement strand
GAAAGCAAGTATACAACCCAATTACTGTGTGTGTGATCATTATTGTGTAATTATCTGATGTGTTCTATATATTGTATGTCTTATTCTCTATGGACTGGTTTTGACCATTAAAACGGTTTCCGTAGCTCTCGTCCCTGTGTGCATCTTTCTCCAAGCCTAAGACTAAGCCTAAGGCTAAGCCTAAATCTAAGCCTAAGCCTAAGCCTAAGCCTAAGCCTAAGCCTAAGCCTAAGCCTAAGCCTAAGCCTAAACCTAAGCCTAAACCTAAACCTAAGGCTAAGGCTAAACCTAAGCTAAGCCTAAACCTAAACCTGAGGCTTAGGCTAAGCCTAAGCCTAAGCCTAAGCCTAAGACTGAGCCTAAGGCTAAGCCTAAGTCTAAGCCTAAGCCTAAGCCTAAGCCTAAGGCTAAGCCTAAGCCTAAGCCTAAGCCTAAGCCTAAGCCTAAGCCTAAGCCTAAGCCTAAGCCTAAGCCTAAGCCTAAGCCTAAGCCTAAGCCTAAGCCTAAGCCTAAGCCTAAGCCTAAGCCTAAGCCTAAGCCTAAGCATAAGCCTAAGTCTAAGCCTAAGCCTAAGCCTAAGCCTAAGCCTAAGGCTAAGCTTAAGTCTAAGCCTAAGCCTAAGCCTAAGACTAAGCCTAAGGCTAAGCCTAAATCTAAGGCTAAGCCTAAGCCTAAGTCTAAGCCTAAGCCTAAGCCTAAGCCTAAGCCTAAGCCTAAGCCTAAGCCTAAGCCTAAGCCTGAGCCTAAGCCTAAGCCTAAGCGTAAGCCTAAGCCTAAAGCTTTATTCATTTTTTCTGTACCCGTCGCATTTTCACTTCATGTGTGCGTTTTGTTCAAACGAATAATCTATCACCTTTCAACGAAAGCGTTCAGTCTTTGCCTAATGCAATGTTCGTCCAAAATGTTCTAGCTATATACAATATTGAATTTTCTGTTTGTGCATTTTCAGACGGAACGCAAAAACACTTTCACAGAGCAACGCAGCATACACGGATGAGAGGGAAAACGAAACCGCGCGCGCGCGCACACAGCGCTGAAATTTCTGATACAGCGCACGCAGCTCGCTGAGCGAAGCAGAATGTTGTTTTGTTGCAAAGTGTCAGGTTCTGGTTGCAAATTTCAATCTATTTTTTTTGTGCACACAACACTCACAATAAAAAAATAAAAGCTACGACATAGTTGGCCAGTTGGTATCTAAAAAACTGACGCCAAGAATGACGGAGAGTTTCGTTGTCAAAATTTTTTAATGGTGTGTAACGAACGCGACTTCCTTCAAAACCGCAACATAATTCGTCAGCAACGTAGCACATATTGGATTTGGCACTTTGCGGCAAATTCATACAATGCAATCTGGACGAAAATAGTGTATTCGCGCAAAAAATGTATTGACATACAGCACACACTGACATTCTGTGGCACAAAACACGTGCAGCCTAATCGATTGAATTGCCTGAAACATCAGATAGCCTGCCAGTTTTTTTGTTTAACCAATGCATACTGGTGCAAGACCATAACCGTGTATAGCGCGTGAACGTTTCTTCGAAGCACGCATACTGAACGATATGTTGCCGCTGTTGTATGTATGTACCTCGGTAGAGCTGAATTTTATTTAAAATTATTTTGCACAAACTTAATGTAGTGACGACTTTGAAACAATGCAAGATGTTCACAATGTGCATAGCTTCGAATTTACCATATTTCTGGTTCTTTCCGTTCCAGTTTCTGCCCGCAAATTTTTTGCTGCTAAATTATTAGCCAGTTAACGCATTCTGCTTCAAATAGCAATGTGTAATTTAAGCGGCATTCATGAAGTAGTTTTTAGCGACGCATAACTGTGTTAAAACATAGCTACGCGGTGACTAAATAGTGCTTCATGAATGCCCCGCGGGGACTAAATAGTGCTTCATGAATGCCCGGCGGTGACTAAATAGTGCTTCATGAATGCCCCTTTAAAAGCTCCGACGACGCCGGCGACGAAACACTTCAGATTGAAACTGCATGCGACTGGCGTATTGTTTGTAATTTTAGCGTTTGTTGTTTTCGGCTGCATGCACTCTGTTTGCGTTCGCAATGGCAGGCCTTCAAGTTCTTATGCCGCATGCTTCCGGTGCTTGAAAAATCGATGATGAAAATGTCTGTCTGAGAACGTTTGATATGTATTGAGAAAAACGAATGTCAAAGTGTTGTTTTCTCGATATTTCGTTACCATTTCTCAAATTAAAAGTTCTCGTTTTCAAACTTAAACCACGGACGAGAGACCGTTTTCGCCATTGTAATTTTTAGACACCGTAATCCGGAAAACGCTAAATTTTGAAATTTGACAAATACCTGAAAAAGCATTTTTTGATGACGCGCTTGCTACACTCTTAAAACAGTTGCAGATATGTAAATATTGATGTAAATACTGATGCAAAATTGATGCACATGGAAATAATATTGTCATAATTGATGTAATGGTGCAAAAATTTTAAAAATTTTAAAATTAAAATTAAGAACTTGAAATTTAATTAGTTAAACTTTTGCTGTTCAAAACGTTTCTCCACGCGTTTTTACATCTTGATCACTTTGAATCCATCAATATTTACATCAATAACCGCAACTTCCGCGTATATTGGTTTGACAACTGTATGAGCATGACTGCACTCATGTAAACAATTATTGCTACGTGTAATTTGCGAATGAATTGCATGTATACACGTGAAGGAACAAATAACACATACCAAACAATGTACGAAAAAACGTCCGTTGAACATAATTGTGGTGCACATACATTTTTGTCGCATCAGCCTTTAACCATTGGCAACCGCATTTTTGCCAGTAAGCGCACATAGCACAAACTTGCGCCCATATAGCTATATGTGTATCATCTGTCACCTGAAAGCGCAACTGCGCTAAGTTTTTTTGTTGCAAAGTTTGCGGTGAAATTTTGAATTGTCTGAAATTTTCATCAGCAAAAACACATTTCTTTCGGAATTTACTTTGGTTCTCTCGCGCAACAGATTGGCACAACATCACCGCGTTATAGCAAAATACACTGACACCCCAGCGGGTGCAAATGCTATGCAGTTTCTTTTGAAAACACCGATGGAACTGAAAATTGATTATTTTTAGTTGCTCCACACCAAGAAATCGCAATGTTAAAAACATATCAGATATAAAAAAACATAGATTAAAATCAGGCATCGTTTTTGATCAACATAATTTTCATTATTATTGTTTCCAGACTTAGCCGCATTGCACATGTAAGTTAGAAACTACATACAAGCGGAAAGGTTGTGTTGTTGTGTTCTACTGCTGTGTTCCATAGTACTTTTCAATACTCTTATACACGTAGGTAGGCGGCTTCAGGCTCGCCAGTATTATTGTCAATGTTAGCAGTGGTTGTCACCCGCAACTGCAGAGACGCCTTGAGAGTGCGTTTTTCTATGCCACATGCGGCATGTTTTCGCTCTGGCAATATATCTATCCGTTATAAATATCCAGTGTCATAAAAAGTATTTTTGGCTTGTACATTTTTGGTTTTTGTACGCGTTTTCCCGTGCATACCCGTTACTAATCAACTAATTTTGAAATTGATGCCCATGCTAAACACTGATCTCCTGTAGACCAGCGTGCGTCTTTCCTTCCGAATCCAGTACATCCTCATCCCTGGTAAAAGCCGTACGTTTCATTGCGACTCCCGCGCCTGTGTTCCCTCGCGAAACACGTTCGTCCGTTTCGCTGTGAATACCCGTGCCTATCTTTTCTTGCTAGTTTCATTTGTACGTTCTTCTGAAAACCCCGTACGTTTGTTCCCGTGCGTATCGTTTTTCTAACTTTTGATTCCCGCGCGTTCTCTTGCAAATAATCCCGTGCGTATACGTTCCCCGCTCGAATCCCATCCACGTCTTCCTTTCCTTGCGATTCCCGTGAGTACAGTTCATCTGGATAATATATACAACGAGCTGATTGGTTGGATGCACACGCGTGCTGTTGATGTGTGTATTCTGTGGAGGCAAACTCCGCCTCCGCAGCAATGCATGCATAGAATACACGCATGCATAAGTGTGTGCAACCAACCAATCTTCCCTTGCGATTCCCGTGCATACGCTCCTTCTTTTATCATTCACCCGTGCGCACAGTCATAGTGTGAAACTCACCCAAAGAAGAAAGTTTCCACGGTGAAACAAAGGCTGAACTTGAATAACAACGACAAAAAAATTTACACAATTTTTGAGTAAAAAGTCGAGATACAACGTTTTGGGATATATCGAGTTGCGGTGGAGCTTACGTTAGACCCGCGATAGCTGCAAACAATGTAGCTACAGTTGCACATAAAAACATGTATTGCACATACATCACAACATTTGTATGTGTATGTATGTAGGGCTCTTTGTACAGATGACAGTAGGTTGCTGCGCGCAATTCTTTTTTTCTTTTTTTGCTGTGTTAAACAAAAAAATCGGTGCACCAGAAATGCGGAAAATAACCAAAAGTCTTCCAGAAAAAGCTGCATAACAAAAAATCTGCTCGGTTTGGTGTTGTTTTCAATATCTTAGTGTCTTGCTTCTTCGTGCTTAGTATGTTTCATCGCAACTTTCCCCCTTTTACTTCTTTAAAATATAATAAGTCGATGTATTTCAAAGCACAAGAGAAAGATGGAAATGATCCGTTTCGTTCTATTTAACTACCGCAAAGTCTTGTATATAAGGGTCTCTTATAAATACAGAATGAAAAGGTCCTGATTTCAAATGTTCTTTTTTAATTTGAACAAAAAACACTGACGGATTTTGCTGAAATTTTAAACAGAGAGCTACTCACGAATAGGAAATTTGGTGACCGCGCAAAAAAATTAGTTTTCCTCAGGACCGTTGGCCAATTTCTGCAGAAATTGCAAAAAAATCGCATTTTTGACTAATTTTTTGTTTTTTTTGCAGAAATCACAATGACATTTTGTCGACTCACAAAGAAATGAACACATAGCTGAATTCACTTCAATTCGCAAAGTTTTTCTTAGCATGCGCGCTATAACTGTCAATGCAGCGCTACAGAAATTACGTTCGTTATCAAAAATATTTGATTTTTTTGGTCACCAACAGTCACCGTGACACTACTCCGTTCACTTTGGAAGGAGGTCTTATAAATGAGTGAGGGGTTATATGCAAGACTTTAAGGTAAACTACAAAAACACCCGCACTGACATTGGTTTAATTTGGCGACCAAATTTAATTTTTTTCACAATTCACTTTTCACGCGATTTCAGGAAAACCCGATCGGATAGGGGTATTCAGTTCTAAACATTCCAAGCAAATCAAATAGCAGTGTGCAAACGAAATTACTGGTATTCTTCGAGGATGCAAGCAAGATGAGTCTCTATGAATCCGATGATGCGCGCACATTCGAGTTGGCCTAATTATCGCCATTACTTACCTACTTGAATTTCGTAACCAAAAGGGAGAATAACGATTGAATTTTGTTGCACGACATCAGTGGAGCGATCGCCCATACTTATTGCAACTCGCAGGTATATGCATGATGGTTTTTTAAAATTTTTTCGGGCTCCACGCCATTTCGCTGGCGTTTGTTTTGGCCCCGGCACGGTATGGGATTTTGATCCGGCATATACAAATTACGTGCTTATCTGGAAGAGTTTACGGTAATACTGTACGTCTACGGATGCTGCGGGCCAAGCCCCGCAAAACGTGCGGGCGGGCCCCTGCGGGTCTTGGCCCGACCCGCACAGGTTTTGTTGGCTTGCACCGCCCCGCAAATGCGATGCACATAAAATCGGCCTGGTCCACCCCACAGACCCGACCCCCAAAACCCTAAAAACCCACAGGCCCGACCCGCAAGCGAAAGACTTGCCCCGCAATCACTCCTGTCTAGAGCTGAAAAACTTTCGAAAACCAAATTTGTTTTTCTATGAGAAATGGCGATAAATTGCTTGCCGCACTGCGGTTCTACTGTCAATTTGGTTAGCTTTGTTGCTCTCAAAAACAATTAGCGCCAGAGAGACAGCTGATTTGGTCTTTAGTTCTTCTCCTCCTGGTCATCTGTGGTATAAAATTTTAATTGTTTTAATAATAAATTTAACAATTGCAGTGGCAACGACAAACGCACGTGCGATTTTCCCGAATCGTCTGTGTCTTCATCAAGTGACTAAACGTGGATTTGACGTTTGACGAGTACGAGCCCGCTACAAGGGCGCTGGAAGCCCATCAGACACGCATGTCCAGGTTGTTGTTGTTGTTGGGATTTTTAGGCGATCTTTTCAGCCAGGGCTAACCCAGAGAAGCGCACAGAACGCCAATGAGTAGGGCGCCCATCGAGTTTTCTGTCGAACTATCCAATGGAGTCCAGTACGACGAACGTGTGGACACAACGCAATAAATAAACCGCACTTACACAAGGCAAACGACCAACTTTTTAACAGACCGCAAATGGAACTGCAATGTAGTTTTTGCATCATCACACGCAAGAATATGTCCATTGCAGCTGCAAATAGCAGCATTTCTGTGAAAAAACATTTTAATACAAAAAAACTATCTTCCGCTGCATAAAAAACGGATAGTACCGCAATAATCCCACTGTTGCAATCATGAGGAACCACACATTGGAACAAAAATGACATTTTTAAAACAGCTTCGGTAAAACTGTCGTGTGACATAGCTGAAAATGGACACAATATTGAAGACGGCACAACTTTTCATATATCTAATCTTTAATTTGCACATGTTTTTTTGTGAGAATGTCGGTTTTTTTACGCTTATGTTGCAGGTCTCCAGGCCGTTGGAGCTCCCCGTCCAAGCGAGCTCTCCAGCGTGCTGCAGCCGCTCGGGGCCTCAACAACAACAACAAGAATAACAATGAGGTATGACCTAGTTTTTCGAACGTGTCCCACTGAAATGACGTCATGTGCCGCCACAACATGCGCTTGCCGTTCACAGCAAACCAGACTTTCCGTTGAGCCGATTTCTTCCCGTAAACAAAATGGTGAATGTCGAATCACAGTCACACCAAACTTACATTTTAATGCCTGTACTGTGATAAACGGGCGTTTTTAAGAGCAAATGACGTCATTTTAGTCAGGACACGTTTGAATAAATCCACAATACACGTTTTGTTTTTACAGTTCATCTGGAAAATATATGCAACATGACGTAATGACCAACCAATCAGCGCTGAGAACTCTGCTCATGCCTAACCAATCAGCGCTGAGAACTGCTATGATTAACCAATCACCTAGTTGCATATATTAGCGAGATAGACTGGTATCCCGCTCGAGAAACTTATTCCCAGAAAATAAGCATTGTGCAGGTGCGCGAATGCAAGCCGGCGGCAAATTTCGACACGCGATTCCTTTCTCGTGAAAATACACGATTAAATTAGAATTCCACAAAGAGAATAAGGAAAGCACACAAAGAAACAAGAAACGCAAGGCCAAAAGCGACATACAGACGAAGCGCAGCTGCAATAGCACATGGTTACCATATTCTGCTTCTGCTTCACCGTGAGACAGAGACGCCGTGTTTTTTATTAAACTTCATGATTTATATCGTTTCTCGCAGCAGAAAGAAAGAAAGAAAGAAAAAAGCCATGAACGCCTCACATTTTTTTTTGAAAATAAAATCAAAACGCGCAACAAAACACGCAGAAAAAAGTATAGATAGTTTAATTTTGTAAGTAATATCTGGATACTAAGTGTGAAAACAATTGACTGTATAAATGTCAATACCGGTTACATTTGTTGCGTCAATCTGACGAATCCCCGCAAACATTGGCCAATTGAATGCAAGTTGAATTTTTGCTGGCCATGCCCGCCGGACTCATGGTCCGCCTCTTGTAAAAATAATCTGCGGTTCATGATCAGCATGATTCAGAGATTTGGGTATTCCGTCTCTCTTTTCCTTTATGTTTCGTTTGGTGTTTATCAGCATTTCACAGTCAAAACTGTGAAACCAGAAAGTATGTACACTATCTACCCTAATGAAGTGGGTCTCGCAACGATCTCTCTTCAACCTTTGGGATCATCATTGTTTTGCATTTCACCGCATGTAGTCCGCCCGCTGTTGCTGTCACTGTAAAAGCTCTGTTTAAAAAAAATTGCGACCATTAAGCTGGCGCGTACCAGCGTGATATGGAGCCGAAAATAGACGTGTCAGATTTTGAAGGGCTGTGTTTGAGAACTTTCTCAAGTCCAACAAACAGAACTGTTGGAAATATAGCTCCGCTCGGAACTACACTCGCACATTGCACATATACCTATGGTTGGTTAGCCAAGCAATTTGATACTTTGTGGGATTCCATATTATTTCACCATATCTACTAGAAAATACTTGCAGACACACGAATGCACAGAAAAGAAAGGCACTATCACACTCAGCAGAAAACTGCTCCAGCCGCCGCAGTCTGTGCAACATGTTATCTGCATCCCGATCTGACGTGTCGATATAAAAATAAAAATATAATAATCAAAAATCATAGTTCGCGTTGCGTACACCTGCCGTTTTTTCCATTCCACCACAACACTTTTGCGCGTTCACAAACACGCACGAAAAACATTCTCTATGCACGTTTTGAGCGCAAATTTTTTGTTTAATATTATATTCAAACAGAGAGAGACACAACCACAACATGAACGCAAAGGCTCATTGAGTCTCTCTCTGCCCACAACACAGCCGATTTGACCTTTCGTAACAGCATGTAACTCAATAATTCAACGTGTGCGTGCGTCTTATTCAACGTGAAAAAGGAAATCAGTGGAAAATTTTCAATTATTTCGTCTCTTGTAATATATATTTGCATGCTTTTCATGCAACCGAATGACTTGTTCATATGTATAGCTGAGCGATTATGGGCTGCATTTGAATTTTTCTCGGTGCACTGTTCGGTCGTGTACCATCTCGTTACAGCAATGTTTCTCAACTGGTCAACAAACTGTTCATTAAAAAAATGACAATTTCGTTTCGTTTTGAGGTTTAGGCGTCATCAAGTCTTGAATTTGATTGCGCAACGCTGATACACTACCGCACCAACAGTGCTCTAGTTTTGTCATTGTTTCGTGATCGTGACTTGCACTTCCTATCGCTTGACTTGTATTCCGTTTTCATGCTTCCAAATCGCGCACCCGTGTTGCGTTTTGACCGTGAAGAAAAACGTCCACAAATAACAATCAAGTGGCACATTGGCCCAGCGTGCGTACAGGGTGTGTCAATAATAATAATAATGCACGTCGATTGATGACGTGTGCAGTGCAGCCAAGTTTGAGCGGACATGAGCTGCGTGTTGCGTTCGGTGCGTCCAGTTTCGAGTGACGACCGCAACTGCGATGTGTTTGAGCCGGTTGCGCTGTTCGCCGGGACACACGAACTGCACCGACGGAAGCTCCATGCCACGCTGTTCTGCGACAGACTCGCCCGACTGGCCGCTGCTGGAAAACACTCAACTTACAGGGTACTGAATGGCCGAGTAGCTTTTTCAGGGTGCAAGGAGCGCGCGCGAAATTTGAATGAAAGAAAACAGACGCTCAGAAACCCAATTGTGTGCGAAATTTGACGTGTGTTTTTTTGAACTAATGGATTCTTCGTGCTATTCTGTTCATTCTTTCTCCCTTGCACACATGATTAGGAATTAGGTTGGTATTTTTGAAAAAGACAACTCCTAGTCTGCGACTGATCCTGCCTTGACGGACTGCCTTATTTATTCGGCCATACTGTACACGTGACACTCTCGCTCGGCAGTAGGAGAACTGGTGCCCGGAGAACTGGTACCCGGAAAACTCAGCTTTTCGTGACCCCCAAAGAACACACTCGGTTGCTGCGCGAACTGAAGCGCGCCCGCCTGTCTCGAGACCACAGAGTTCTCTATCTTCCTGTTTCCCGCAAAGCTGCAACTATTTTCATATGCCATAAGTCAGACACACACCTCATAAAGCGTATAGAACTTTCGATGACCACCAGACTCACCTTAGAAGCCCCTGGGAAGCGTGCGTTTCCGGCCAACTGGTAAGGACTCCTGAGAAGGCAACTGCAACATTACCAACGTGTTTTCACAACTTTTTCGCCTTGTAAACTATCTGGTCATTTGCAACTTGTTGGCGACGTTTGTTGCCATTGCGGCCGAAAAACGCTTCCCAGGAGCGGAGTGGTCTCCTCCCACCTGGTCGGCAAGTACTGTATCAAGTGTGATTCTTTTTTCAGCGTGTGCAAACGACAAAGATGTTGTGAAATATGTTTGGAAACAATGTACAATAATAGCCGAACCGCATCACAAAAAGCTTTACATCGCGCACCTGCACTGGTGTTTTTTTGGAAAAGTCGAACCTCTTCCGGCGCACCAAATTTTCCTGATGTTCTCTCGCAGGTCTATCTGATCACAACACTGCTGCCCGGTCTACCCGGCCCGCCCGAACAAGGCAACATCAACACTTGTTTGCCGAAGGAGTTAATTCTCAGGTATACGAAAATTCCCGCCAAATTTGCAGAATGCGTAATTTATTAAACGAACAGCAAACAGTGGACACGTCATGTCACGTCACGTCACGTGTTTAGCATACTACCGTTCATACAGACGTATGCATGTACGGCACGTCACGTCACGTCACGTCACGTCACGTCACGTCACGTCACGTCACGTGTTTAGCATACTACCGTTCATACAGACGTATGCATTACGGCACGGCACGTCACGTCACGTCACGTGTTGTAGCATACTACCGTTCACACCTGACGTACGTCGACGTACCTCTGCACAATTCAGGCATAAACGGGCGTTAAAACAGACAATTACATAGAAATGAATGAAATGCGGCTTTGCTTGAAGGGTATTCTCGTATCTGGACATCGTGTCCATGTGCCGATGTGCGCAGGTGTGCCGAGATTGGAACTTGCTCGCGTTAGACGGCTCCAATTGGCAGCGCGTGAACCTCTTCGAATTTCAGAAAGACATCAAGGTTGGTAAGAAACCTATCATCGCATGTTTTATTCTTTAAATGTTGTTTTGTATGTTTGGTATTGTCTTAATGAACTGGCAAGTGACTGGAGAGGCGTCCAATTTCATCAACTATAGCGGTGTAAATTTCTTAAAACGTGTCAAATGGATTTTTCTGCAGAATACAGAGTTAGAGCAAGGGAAACATTAAAAAAGAATTAATAATAATGGAGATCGGGTTTGGTTGGAGTCAAAACCCAAAGTTGTGGTGAAATACCGTACCTGTGTCTTCTTTTTTTAATCCGATGGTGTTATTCTTTATTTTTTCTTCGCGGGTTTTGCATTATTGTATTGTGTATTACTATTGCATTGTGTATTACCATTGTATCTATTGAAGAGTGTTTTCAGTAGTGAAACTTGTGCTATGACACCGGTAAAAGGAAATTATTTGCTGTAAAACTACAGAGAAGTAGTCAACGCAATCTTTTTTTATCAGGGCCCGGTTGTCGAAAACCTGGCGAAGCGATGCGGTGGCTTCCTCAAGCATTTGTCGCTGAGTGGCTGTGAAAACGTTCAAGACGGTGCTTTGCAGTGAGTCAGCGAGAATCAAACTTTTTTTAGTTTCGCGGAAAAATATTGTGGTTGGCTGCTTTAAAAGTCGTTTTCTGAAAAAGAACAGAGACTTTTGTTGGCCTGGCATTGAAACGCGCAGGTTTTTTAGATATGATACTTTTTTTGCAGCACATTCTCGTCGAAATGCCATTTCATTGAAGAGCTCAACCTGCAGAAGTGCAAGCGCCTGACGGATGCGTAAGTGACGGATACACCCACAGAACAACCAGCTCATTCATGAACGCGCATGGGCGTGGGCTTTGTGCTGTGTGCCCAGCGCCTTAGTGCATTGAAAATTCACACTCCGCTCATGAATTCACCGCACAACCTCTTTCATCAAATGATTTTTTTGCTCAGCTCAGCACAAAGCCCAGCCCTGTCTTTTTGCGTGAATTATGTCGGAGGTTTTTCGTGCTCAGAGCATACACTGAAAAAAGGAACATTCATGAAGCAGTATTTAGTGACGCGTAGCTGTGTTAAAACGTAGCTACGCGGTCACTAAATACTGCTTCATGAATGCCGCTGAAGGTGTCCAGTGGCCTCTGTCCTCCTGGGTGTCCCACGCGGTGTCCTTGTCCAAAATAAAGATAATAGTGGCCCACAACGCCGGGCGAGCTGTTGTGTTGGAGTGCTGTGCTGCTTTTGTATTCGCGAAAACCACGCAACACTCAGGACACCAAGACGGACAAGACACCGGACACTTTTCGGACAGTTTTAAGCGTGCAATTCATCATATCAATTTTGAGCGTAGCTACAGTACGGCCGAATAAATGAGGCAGTCCATCAAGGCGGGATCAGCCGCAGACTAGGAGTTGTCTTTTTCAAAAAAGCCAACATTATTCCCAATCATGTGTACAAGGGATAAAGAATGAACAGAATAGCGCGGATAATCCATTAGTTTAAAAAAACGCGTCCAATTTGGCACACAATTTGTTTTCTGAATGTCTTTTTTCTTTCATTCAAAATTCGCGCGCTCCTTGCACCCTGAAAAAAGCTGCCATGTTTAACCGGCCATACCGTACCGTTTTACGAGTTTTTCCCAACACTCCCATGATGTTATGTACAGTTACAGTACTTTTTTTGGCATGCAGCTCTTTTCATTTTCAATTTTGAACCCTTCACACTCTTCAGCACGTGTCACAGTCTCGGCCGCCATTGCCACAAGCTTCGCGTGCTCAATTTGGACTGCTGCTCCGCGGTCACCGAGCAAGGCATCAAATCGATCAGGTTTGTGGTACAGGGTGTGGTGGTCAAGGTGAACAGAAATTTTCCAGAACAAAATGCAAATCTCAAAATAAAATGGAAACGGTTTTCTCACTGTTTTTTTTGTTGTTAACGAATTTTTTGTGTTAAAGTTTTGATGCAAAACCGATCCATTCCAGCGAAGGCTGCGTGAGTCTAGAGGAGTTGCACATTTCGTGGTGTAGCAACATTCTCGACAGCGGTCTCGAAGCGATCGCCAGCAACTGTCATGAGCTGCAGAAGTTGATCGCAAAGGGCTGCGACGGAGTGAGCTGCTTTTTCTTTGCACACACACTGCGTTTTGCATTTTTTTTCCACACATGGCGACTTTGTATGGCGTTTTCACCATTTTCTGTCTTAAACGCTCATCTATAGTTCGTTCAATCCGCTCTAGTGAGCATTATAAAAAGTTTTTTTTACTGTCGAAACGATTCCAAGATGAAAAATTTGGATTATTGATGCTCAGATCACGGACGTCGGCATCGGCCAAATCGCAAAACATTGCCACGATTTACGGGTTGTCAATGTGCACAGTTGCATGGTGAGTCCTGGCGCGTGCAAAACGAATTAATTAAATTGAAATAATTTGAAAAAAATTAAAATGCTAATTAAAAAACGGTATTTTTTGGTTTTTTGGTTGGCAATAACTGTGGATATCTGTGCGAAACTGTGTTTTTTTCCCGCAGCAATTGACCGACCAAAGCGCTCAGCATCTGTCGGACGGTTGCCACCATTTGGAAGGCCTCTGCATGTCCATGTGCACACAGATCACCGATCGCTCGCTGCAGTATTTGGCGTTAGGCTGTCACAGACTCAAGTAAAGCGGCGTTCATGAAATATTATTTGGCTTTGGGCTGTCAAAAACTCAAGTAAAGCGGCGTTCATGAAGTATTATTTGGCTTTAGGCTGTCACAGACTCAAGCAAAGCGGCATTCATGAAGTATTATTTGGCTTTGGGCTGTCAAAGACTCAAGTAAAGCAGCGTTCATGAAACATTATTTACTGACCGCGCGCAGCTGTGTTTCAACGCATAGCTACGCGTCCTTAAACTACTCCTTCATGAATACCTCGTAAACAACAATAAAATGGGGAAAATGCACATCTCAGTGCTAATGCTAATGCCCTTTTCAATCATATTGCTACTCTCTAATGCCATTCATGAGAAAGCACACCGTGTGCTCGTGTGGTGGTCTCACCAGAAGCGCGGATGCGTTCCTCGACCTCCCCACTTCCAATTCATCGGTCGGTCACCCAGTTGAGGTGTTTCGCGAATTGGCGATTTCGATACACGGACCGTATCCCAATGGAGCTAAAAAATCAGTGAAAAGGTGTCTCATAAGCTATGAAACATTTTTGCGTTCATGCATCAGGGATCTCGAAGTGGCCGGCTGCTCGCAGTTGACCGACGGCGGCTTCAACAGTCTCGCCAAGAACTGCCACGAGCTCGAACGAATGGACTTGGAGGATTGCTCGATGATCACGGATCACACGCTCACGCATCTCGCGACCGGTTGTCCGAACTTGGAGAATCTGGTCGGTAGTGTAGTGTTATGGCGGGTGGCTTCATTATTGTTACTGAGGAGACACCTTCATTCATCCACGAAGACACACGTTTTTCATAAGTCGCATATCACAAGCTTTATTGGCTACCAATATGCGTATTGTTGTTGTTGGAATTTTAGGCGAGTTTTTTTTAGCTGTTATGGCTAACTCAGAAAACTAGCTAAAAAGTCGGAAAGCCCTGCTGATGGCTAAAAACATGGCCTAAAATCCCCAACAACAACAACAACAACAACAACAACAACAACAACAACAACAACAACAACAACAACAACAACAACAACAACAACAACAACCTGTCAAACTAAAATTCCAATCGTGTACAATCCACAGGTGCGTTCCATATTTCAGTCGCTGTCTCACTGCGAGCTGATCACGGACGAGGGCATCCGCCAGTTGGCCATCGGTCTCGCGATGCACGAACGCCTGCGTCTACTGGAGTTGGACAACTGTCCGCTGATCACCGATGCAGCGCTCGAGTATCTGCGAGAGTGCAGAACACTGGAGAGGGTGGAGTTGTACGACTGCCAGTTGATCACGCGCGGTGGCATTCGCAGATTCAGGGTGTGTGTGTGCTATTTGTGTAGCATTAGTGCTACATTTCACATTGTTGAAGGGCGAATACCGCGACTGATTTCACATGAAAGTCGCGCGCATAAAAATACGCAGCACAAAAATTTAGCAATCCTCCTGGTACAGTACGATAGGAACATGTGCTGTAGCAAAAGCAACATCAATCATTTTGCAAAAATCCGTGCATCTATAACGCGATTGCGAGTTGACTGTTGCACATACGGCTTTTAGCAACATCTGCCCGAGGTCGCGGTGCACGCATACTTCGCGCCGGCCACACCGGAGGCAACGCCCGCCCATCGGCATCGGGGCATCTGTCGGTGTTGTGCCGTGCTGTAGATGCGCGACGCCACTGTTGATTACATGCAGTCGAACTCTAAATTATCGGCAATCAGCTGATTGGTCGGTGCTCACGTGCATGCATGCTTTTGGTGCAGGACAGACTCAACCACAGCAATGCTTGCGCAGAAAGCATGCATCACGTCAGTGATCACCAAACCAGTCAGCTAATTGCCTATAATTTCGAGTTCGACTGTACGCTTGAACACAGTCGGAACGGACGCAGTCAAAGTGCACAAGAATCGCTCAGAATGCCGGAGAGACACAGGCGACATGCAGTGCACATGAGTTTTACTATACAGTACACATACCAGCAAACAGTTCGGTTCTGTTGCTCACTTTTGGGTGTTGTTCGGTTCCGCTGTGTTATGTGTGAAAAAAATCAGATTTTTTTCCTCGAGCCTTTTCGTGTGTTTACCGTTTATCTGTGTGTGTTTTGGTTTTTATTTTGTACATACTGATTTTTTTTGTATCCATTATCCATTGTGATGTGTTTGTGTTTACGTTTTCTCAGCGCTTTTATTGTTTCAACGTTGTACCTTTCTGATTGTACACAAATAAAAAAAACAATGTATAGTTTTGTGTTTTTTGTTGATTTTTCTCTGTTTGTTTGTGGTCACATTCACACAGTCACACTGCAAGAAAACATTTTCCATGCATTCTGTATAGTCTAATAATGTTATTGATCAATGAACGTCTTTAGCACCATTGTGCATCTATAAATCAGTGAACTGAACACATCTTTGAATGAGCGCCGCAAAAAAGTTATGCTTTCAAGGGGAAGGGGTCCTTTGAATAAATTTGAAAATCAAGATGAATTTTTGTGAAACAAGTTGTAAATCCCTGGATGACTAAGAAATTGTTTTTTTAAAATTAGTCACATGCAATTATTACAGTAATTGTTATCGACGATCACGAAAGTTAGAATGACTGGCGGTAAGAATAGACCCAATTTCGTAGCTCTGTACAATGTGCATTCAATCATTTCTCACTGAAACAGGCACCGGTTTCAGCATCATATACGAATTCCAAGCGGTCTCGCGGTACATGACGCTCACAATCAGTCCATTCTGCATCGCAAACTCATCGACCGCCCGCTGCACGGCGCCATGCTCGCGTCTGCCGTCCTCGCATAACGACCAATCCTGACCGGGTACCTGAAATGCTGCTGAGCATGAAATTCGCCTTAAAATTTACATTTTTTTGATTTTTCTGCATTTCAAGCAAATTTTGTCGATTGAAAATTCTAACATTCATCAACACAAACACTCAAAAATCGAAAAATTAAAAAAAATGCAATTTGAGCTGCTCGCGCTGAACCTGATCAGGGTCACGCACCAGCAAATCAGCTGTTGCCCCAAATTATCAATCTGGCCAGACAGAATTTTTTAGCACTGCACACGCTCACGAGGAGAAGTAAAACGCACACACACAAACATACTCAGTAATGGTCTGTGTTTCTTGACACGTAACAAGTGAAAAACAATGGTATGACTTGCACCTTGTACAGCGGTGCGCACATGAGTGCACAGAAAAGCGATGAAGTCGATGTGTAAATTTAGAGCATTTGCAACAGAATGGTCCACAATGTCAGAGATGCCACACGCAATCAGTCTTTGTTTTTTTGTGACTTTTTGTGCATCTTGTACAGGATCAGACTTGAGATGCTTTGGAGAGTTTCTGACATATTGGTGGCCTTCGGAGTCGAGCAGCAGATCTCGGTTGTGGCTTGTCTTTGCCATTTTGCACGCCCTTGTTATTAGATGTTGACTCATTCCGTGTCTTTATGAAAAATCTATGTTCAGATTTGAAATCATGACAAAAATTTGGTCAGGAAAGGTAAAATAAGTGTAAAAACAGGTTCGATATAACTCGAAAAACATGCATTCTTGCAGAAACCAAGGCAAAAAGGGAACCCAAAAAGCGTTTATTTGTTTACATTTCCACAATTTTATGACATAAATAGAAGACACACACAAAGATATAAGGAAAAAAATTGTCTGGCCAGATTGAAACAAGCCAGATTAAGCCGAGCCCGATTAGGCCGAGCCCGATTGAGCCGAGCCAGATTGAGCCGAGCCAGATTGAAACTGGCCTGATTGAGACCGGAGCCAAATTGAGTCTGACCAGTTTGAGACGATCCCCAAAAGGAATATATTCGCGTGACAGTAAAGCCCAAAGTTTTGTTTTCAAAAAAACTACAGATGGAATCTGTGTTCTATAAATCACCTCCTGATCGGACAAATAATCGTGGCCAGCGAAGATTCCTCCAGGTTTCAGCTTCGGCCACCAAGTTCTCAAGTCAATGAACACAGCGCAATAGTCGTGTCTGGCGTCCAAGTAAATGAAGTCCAGACTCTCATTGGCGAATTCTTTGGCGATCACATTCACCCGGCCTTTTATGAATTCAGTTTTGGAACCGAACGCTTTCAGACGCTCTTTGGCTTCGTGCTCGAGGTCGCGGTGTTTTTTTGCTGAGCTGTCTAAAATGTCTAAAATAAACCAGTATCTAAAATGCGGAAAACGCATTAAAAGGTAGAATATTACAGGAAAACAATTTTTTATGTCGTGAAATATGCTGACTTTAAATTTGTAAGATAACGTGATAAAGTAGCCGTTTCATGCAACATATTTTGCGTTCAACATCAATCGCGAGTTTCTCGTTTTATGACTCATTCAAGTTGCGACATATAAAGTGCGTGAAATTTGCATTAAATGCCAACCATTTCCTGTTGAGCAGGTTCTATTATTGTCGTCTTTTGTCTCTTTAGGTTTTATTAGCATTTGACCCGTGCCTACGGCCCGGATTTAAAAAAAGCCTTTTTGATCTGAGCTACTCTAACCCGCTGTTCTAGATAGATTTCAATTTCAACAGATAGTGGAACGGAAATAGTGGTTTATCATTCCTTTCAAGAAATTGCTTATTATTTTTTTGTGAACGGGAATGCAGATCAGACTTTGTTGCTTATCAAAGAACATTGTGCTCAGTTACAAAACAGGCTCTTATCAAAACGGTTAGCGTAATTGAAAAAATCTGTCGCTTGACCGATCGATGCTGAAATCAGTGGAACGAGGTTTTTATCAAACATTCCACACAATCAATCACTGTTGAATGACTAAATCAGGTTATGATCGACAGTATTAGCAGTAATATCCGCAAAAGAACATTTGCATTGTAAAAAGAAAATTGGTAGACATGGTTTTTGTACAAACAAAATAACTGAAAATGCTGTAATTTCTATAAAAATAGAAGCAAATAATCATGCATCGACGAGTATAGCTTGCTTTGAACATGAACGACTATCTCTTCGTACTAGAGTTTAGATACTCTTGTTTAAATGAGTGCTCCCGTTCAGCCCCAGTCGAGAAGCCACCTTAGTAACTTACTGGAAAAGTCGTGGTAGTTCGATTGTTCTGACCAGCTGTCAATCAAATAATATTTCTTGCACTTCGTCCACGCAGATAATAGTTGATGTGCAAAATGGCCCGCTCTAACGCCTAGTTCAGCGCCGATATCAAAACCCAATTCGTTCAAATAAGGGCCAAGTTCAATTCGCTTTTTCAGTGGCTTCAGACTTGGAACATAATGCTTGAATTTGGCACCTTTTTGGGTTGGTTTCAAAATATTAGGATACACTGCGATGAAAACTGACCGATATGATTGACCAGCATTTGAATTGAAAGTCCATTAGTAGTAAACGTGCATGTACCGTGGGTAACCTTTTGATTGCCAATAACTCATCAACTACAGGGTGGCCCAGCTAGAGATTCCCTATTCGTTTTTGCAATTTCGCGCGCATGTTTAGATCGTTTTCGATATTTTTTTCAAGTTTTGTAGCAGACGCAATGATAAATTGTTTGACACAAAATTTATTTAATTTGAGACAATATGACACGAGCTATAAACATATCATGTTTGTGCCGCAGCTTGTACGAACTTTTCATGTTGTGTCATACATTGTATGTCAAACCAATTCTCACGGCGTCTAATTAACCCTCTGAAAAAATTATCGAAAATAGTCTACACATGTGCGAGTAATTGCCCACAAGTCCACGTATTAAAGGGCTATAAATGGGAGAGATCTAAAAATTTACGGCATTTTCAAGATGCAGTGATTTTTATGAAACCATCCCTCGTGCGTTGTCGAAAGCAGCCAGTGGAAGATCTTTCTTCTGCGAGTCGTGGTGTGCTGAATTGCTACACGTGTAGCACACGCCGTCGTTTTTGATAATTGTTTTTCGTAACAATTTTGTCCACAATAAACCGAACGCAGTCAGTAAAAGAATTGTGAGCAGTATGCGTATCATCAATCTTGACTGACACGACGACGAACGGTCGAACATAATAAAGAATCAAGAAATGGCGGGCGGGACGAACTTGAATTGATGAAATCATCCACTGAATGAGCTGTTTTTTTTGCTAAATTTATGAAAATGCATTCTCGTCAAACAAGATCACAAAATCACCATTAAATATTTTTTATCACTTTTGGTAATGTCAGTTATATGTGCCCAAAAAACTTGGGGGTCTGGTGCGGAACCAGGGCCCTTTTTCTACGCAAAATTGCCCTGGATCTGGCGACCAGTGGAACCAGTGCTTGTGAAGGTTTGCGTGGCAATGAAATCAGGCAGTTTTAAATGAAACTAATTTTACGTTTCCTCTGCACAATCGCGCGGACAGATGGACGCGAACACACAGATTTTTATTTGCGACACATTTTCAATTAAAATAAGATACATTGCCCTACCAGTTGGCAATTATAAATTACAATTAAGTAAACATTCCAATCACAATACACAGGGTGTCTTGTAAGAAACATCAAAGCGGCTCTCGATAATAATTCGGTTTGAACCTCAACTTAGAACACAATTATGTTTGCCGCACTGATCGTGTCATCAAAGTTTCATTTGAAAACTTAAAGCTCATGAGGCATAGTAACACTTTAAATGTGAAATGCGAAATAGTCCGCCCAGACGCATATGGATATCCTCATTGGCGATTTGCGAATTTTTTACAGTTTTGTTTGCCTTTTTAAATTTAAGTTTTTAAACTTAAATTAAGTTTAAAAACTTTTAATTTTTAATTAGTTTTGCTCATTGTAATTTTTGAGACACTCTGTACATACAACACGAAATGGACGTGGCGAGATGTGAGCTTGCATGTTAACACAAAAACATCAATAAGCTTTTTAAACATCCAACTTTACTAAGTGACACCTTTGTTGCTTGCACCATGTGACAAAATCATGCTCACACTCATTCAACAATGTCCCATAAAATTGAAGCCCTCTAAAAAACACTTTCATCCATTTCTGGTCTTCACATTGCTATTCACTGTATTCTACGCGACAATTCACAAATTTCAAGCAGAACAATACTGGAACATACAAAATAGATCAGATTTTTTATTGACATCAATTCCGACGACACTTTACCCATGGCAGTGTCACTCCTATGATTCGTTTCAATTTTCACAAGGACCGGCGTTTCATGACAGGTGCTGAAAGTTGTCTGTCATCTGATGATTACCCTGCTTGCATGATATTTACAATTACTTGTTACACATTACTCAACAAATACACACAAAAATGCCATTTTTCTCACTAATCACACAAAAGTCAGACAATGGCGACAAGAAGCAGTGGACTGGGATATTCTTTCACACCCTGCAGACCAAACCTGCTGCTTCGGTCGTTTATTCCCCTTGTTCGTCAGCAACGTTTCACGTTTTATTCAGGCGTCATCAGCCATATCCGGTGGTGAAAATTCTCCTGTATGGTCACAATTTAGCTGAAATTCGACCGAACTACACGGTGACATGCGAAATTACAACTGGGATCGGCGAAAAGTTCAAAGCAAAAGACGGACGCCTAGAGTTCACGGAAGGGCGTGGCGGGGTTGACCGCGGCCGAACGAAAACACTTCGCAGCGGTAATTGGCCGCAGTTTCTGTTGTGTCCAATCAGCAGCGACGTGAGAAATGTGCTCCGGGTGGCGGTGGAGTTTGACGATGACGACATTATATTGGTTTGTGGTGCAAACGTTCACACCCACACAAACCTGTCATAC
>JASANC010000584.1:0-36523 GCA_030248135.1 Theristus sp. LFF4_11 | reverse complement strand
TCGCGGCTCCAAGCACAACTTTGGGTGTTCGTTTCGTGTGCACGGAACCAAGTTTGTGGCTTATACTATGCTCGCTGGACGCAGCGAGCAAATTTGAAAAAAGCGCGCGAGGGGATAACGGCTCATATTATGCGTGATGCGCTGTCCGCTCGCTGGCGCTCGCTCGCGCATCCGCATGATTACATACCTGAAAAAAAAGGACAAAGGGAAAGAAGTAACACTGTTTTCAGAATAGGTTTTTCGTGTCTACAGCGTATGAAAAGTAGTCGAATAAAATTTTTTTCGCGGCTCCAAGCACAACTTTGGGTGTTCGTTTCGTGTGCACGGAACCAAGTTTGTGGCTTATACTATGCTCGCTGGACGCAGCGAGCAAATTTGAAAAAAGCGCGCGAGGGGATAACGGCTCATATTATGCGTGATGCGCTGTCCGCTCGCTGGCGCTCGCTCGCGCATCCGCATGATAAGTCTCAGCCTTTATCCCAATATTTTATTCAGTGATGAGAAATCAGAAAAAAATTTTAACACCAGAGCACCACGTCAAAACACCAACATGCAGAAAAACTATCGTGTAGAAACAAATTTCTAGCACTGAAACTACAAAACCAGTGTAACGTAGGAATCCCAGAAAAACTAAACCAGACCAAACTGTAAAATCCAAAAATTTGCAGCAGATAATATTTAAATTGCGATTCAGCGAAAACAGAAGAGCAAGAAAGAATTGAAAAAACAACCAGAAAAATGAACGTTAAAAAAAAACCTGAGTTGAAAACAGGTAGGAGTGGGGCCTTTCTTCCTTTTTTCGTACTTCTTTTTCTAAACTTCGTTTCTTGTTATTACAATGGTTTAATTGAATTACAACCCCGCTATTTACGGTTTGTTTGACGAAAAAAAACATGAAAACGCTACTCATTAACATTCTTCCCCTGGCCCAAAACAGACTTCATTGAATATACCTAATAGGAAGGATCGATAGGAAAGGTAAGCACAACTTTTGAAAGTTGGTATTATTACCCAATGTTTTACTCAGTTCCGGACAGACTAAAAAACCCAGATTGAATGCTGCACAGACACATAGTCACAAAAAATTTGTTCGGTCAATGTCGATAATAAAATTTCAGTCAGTCAAAGCGTAATTCTATTCGATGTCGCATCCTTTCTTTTGGCAGATGACGTGCGCATTATAGGAACAACCGCTGCCGTAGTCCAAACGTAGTGGGCGTTTTGGATCCCACCAAAACGAACCTGGAGTAAAGAGGAGCAGTTCAAAATAATGGTAGAGCCCAGAGACACAAATGTGCGATGTCGATCACAGCCCAGAAGAAGAAACGTACGGTCAATCAAACCAGAATTTTAACGCGTCAAAATTTTTAAAACAGTAAAGAACAATTTTACGTTAGAATTTTATGACAATTTGCGTCTTTGTCAACGTCACTGGGTTGAACATTATCTATTCTTAAAAAAACCAACCGCATTGGTGTTGGGGCTTCATGCCGCTCATTGGCCAGTGCCAGAGCTCCGCGTTTTGACCAACGTCTATCGCTTTTTCATCAATGGTCTTCCATTGGTTGCCCTGCCTCTTAACGCCAACCCACCAAAGCCCAATTTTTAATCCGTCGTTCTGCAAAAAATTTTCAATTTTTAAACATGAATACAGGATGGTTCAGATATATGGATACATTCTCATTTGGCTGGAGAATTAGAGATCATGTCAAACGTTGACAATAGAGCTGAAATATGGTTGAGATACAATACTCTGGAAAGTTGGAAACTTTTTTTAACCAACTATTATCGTTTCAGGAAGACCGGAGGCACAAAAGTTTCACGCCCTAAAGAAACCCCCCACAACCTAACCAACCCGTAAAACGTCAGCCCACGGCTAAGGGTCGACCGTAGCCTAATTTTGATTTTTGTGAAACATTTTCCTATGCCCGTGTGCAAACGCATTGAGTCACGGAACCAAAATAAAAGATAATACTTAAAATTTTACGTTGGATAATTGGTGTTTGGCTGTCATTAAATTAAAAAAAAATACACACACGGTAATCACTTCAAATTTTTAAATTTCAAGTCTTTAAATTTCAAACTCTCTCAATGATAATATTAGAAAGGCTGTATCACTAGCTGTTGTTATTAAGAGACCGTCCGGAATTAGGAGGAACATTTTGGTAATACTCAGCCCCTAGCCAAAAATAGATTTCGCTACTTTTTTATGCCCTCGGATGCAGCACTCATGCTGCTTAGCGAGTTAATAATGTTACCTCTTTATGCAGACATAAAAATGGAAAAGACATTTTTGCTTTTTGTCATTTTTATGTACATTTTTATGCGAAACATTAAAAAAACATAAAAATTATTTTTAATGCGTCTTTTAATTTTTAATTTAATGACTGAGCGCTGGTGAAATTTGACTTCAATTCAGAAAATGTTACCACAACAATCACCAGCGAGTGAGAACGCCAGCATTGTTTGATGTTTTGACTCACACTTGAAATAATAGACACTTGCATGTGAATTAAAGCTAGTTGGCAACAACAAAACCGACAACACTCTCACTTCACGTCAACACGTTTTTACTTTTTAGAACGTGTTTTATACTTTTAATCTTGCTTTTTGTTTTTTTTCAGCAATTTCATGATGTGCACGTACTCGACACACTAGTGTATTGTTTTCAAAACAAAATGGTCCGTGAATTCATAGTTTTAAGCTTTAAATTTCAGTTTTAAAGTAGTTTGAACATGATGGAACATGGAAACTGCATGAAGATAGTTTTTAATATTACTTTATGCACATAAAGCTGGAACATAACCACAGAGAGCGCAGAAATAGCCAATCAGCATTTTCATTCTTTTTAATGTCCCTTCTTTATGCAGTTGCGTAAAACAGGTTTTTTTGCAGCGTGAAATAGCATACGACGAATACTCATGCAACTTTATGTTACGACACAAAGTCGTTTTATTGTCGTTATGTTACGACACAAAGTCGACATAAAGTTAAATAAAAACGGAACATACGAGAGCATAAAAAAGTTGTTTTTCCTGTGGGGGGGTGGGGGTTTATTGGTGGGGGGGGGATTAATGGTGGGGGGGGGGGTTTAATGGGGGTAATACGGTAACTGTTTTCATCAGCTAACCGTGCCGTAGGTACGGGTTGTTTGCTAGTCCACCAAAAATAATATTGTATTAAAGCTAACCGTGCCGAAGGCACGGGTTATCTGCTAGTTCAAAATAAGTGCAAAACTTGAAAAGAGTATCATGACGACTTCAGCGACTTTTTGAGTAAATTGAGTAAATATTTCAAGTGGCATTAAAAATAATAGATTAAGAAAATTGACATGCGGCTTTCTTGATTGGAGCTGAGCGAGCAAAATTAACGAAAACACTATCTCGCGCATTAACACGCCAACTGATTGACTATTTGAGCTGAAATCTCACGGCGTTTAATTTTTACCTCGTATTTTGACGCTAGCCATGGCCATATTGTATTGCTGATCGTTTCCATTTTGGTCACTTGTGGCAGCAGAATTTCTCCCTTACTTTCGCAGTACGCTTTGGCACCTTCCCACGAACGAGCGACCTTATACACATTCAGACATTTCGCCGGGTTAATCACTGAAATGTGTTTGCGTTTTTTAGTTTTCTTGATATCATTCTCAAATAAATTAAACCAGCTGACCCGCCTAGCTATGGCATGATCGTTCAAACTGAGAGCAACCTAGTCCTCGAGAGCGACAAGCACAGCGCTCGAAAAAACGTTTCCCTTCTCAGCTATCTCCATACACTGAGTTTCGAGGGGGTAGGTCAAAATATGGCAAGGTAGGTCATTCCATGGCAGCGACGACAAGTTGCCATAGAATGACCGGGGGCTCAAAATATGGCAACATGTTTTGCCATATTTTGACCCCCCGGTAAAAGGCGGGGGTCAAAATATGGCACGACACCGGCAAAGTTGCTTAGTGTGTTGCAAGCAGTTTTTCCCAGACGTCTATTCATGTCTTTATGCGAGACACTGTTCCGGTGAACCATCTCAAAAGTTTTCCATGTTTTTCAGCTGAAAGTTCAGCTGAAAGAGAAATCTGGGGGTAATCTTGTGAATTTAAACTGGACGCATTCACACGAATCAACAAGCAAGCCATTATCTTATGTATTTTTAACACAGCGTTTTGACTTTCAAGCACCCGCAGAATTAAATTCCATTTTCAACACTTTTTTAGTTAGTTGAACAAATGCAAGCAATCAGTTACGAAAGCAAATACCTACCTTCACAGGCTTTCTTCTGGCAGACGATATGGGCTTTGCTGGGACATGGGGTACCGTCGTCTAAACGCAGTGGCCGTTTGACATCCCACCAGAGCGAACCTATGGTACGGTGTGCATAATTAGTGACACAAATGAGCCGAGAAACGCACTAGGAAAAAAGGTTGCACTAATGAATTTTTCTATCGTTTTTGTTGTTGTTTTTTTATTTTTAATGTAAACACCCCGCAAACGGTCTTTTGTTGCTGTCGGTCACATGCAACGAAAGACAACACCTCATAAAAATGCAACTTTTGAATGAAAACAAAAAAAAACAACACTAAAATGCAACAGTGCAACTTTTTCCCACTGAACGTCGTTGACTAAAATAACAAAAACACTCAGAAAAAAAACAGCTGTGTTATTGGAACATGCGAGTAACTTTTCCACAGTGGTTTGGCAAAATTCGTACAAAATTCAGTTTGACCCCGCGTGGCGATACATCAGTTCGGAAGTCCGTTTATGAGCAATGATAAACAGTTTAGATTAAGGATGAACATTTGTTTTTCGTCAAAAACTGCTATTTTTTTAAAACTACACTGCAAAGATGAACTTAAACGTGTAAGCCAAAAATTTTGATCTCGCCAAAAAAACCAAAGTGTTTTAACAGTGTTTCAAACTTTACACCAGGAGGTCTTTTTCTTACAGCTAAATCAACCCTCTGCATTTCACCACATTTGTCGATTTTTCATGTTTCCAGATATTCTGCTGTAGTGAATGATAAGGGCAACATACCATAACAAAAATATCGTCAGAAAATCCTCCAAAATGTTTTCTAATAGTGTTCTAATTTTCAGCTCGAAACACCTTAGCACAAGCCAGTGAGAGCATTTTAGAATTGGAACCCTTTTTTGGCTCACCCTGTATTTGGCCCTGAAATTTTGTAAACTTACTTACAACACTTAGTAGCATCGTTTTAGCCCATTTGAACATCAAAATTCATCCAATTTTTTTACCATCGAGCACCCGATATATGGCATTTCATTACGCTTTTTGTGCAATTTTAATTTCAAAAGTTTGGATTTTTTGAAAGAAGCCAACCGCAATCATAATCGATTTTCGTCACTCGGTTGGGCCAATGCCACAGTTCACTACGTATATCAACGTTTGTTGCTTTCTTGTCAATGGTTTTGTAGTATTTGCCCTGTTTTTTCACGCCAACCCACCAAACTTTATCGTTATTCTGCAACAAAGAATATGTTTCTCAACCTTTGTGACGACATTGCAAACAAATAACCATGCGTATCATGCCCATTCGCGAGCGAAACGGACAACGGATGCCGGCATAATATGGCCCATTGGTCGTTCGCGCAGAAATTCCAAACTTACTGTGCCTCGCATTGTGAACATAAAAGGAGCTGAGAATTTTTTTCTGCGGCACACAGGCAGACAATCCACAGATACGCTGTGTGCACGAGAAGTTTTTTTGTGGTGATGTCCTACACACGCTGCATGCGCATTTCATTGATGATTCTGAAGGAGGTGTCTCTTCTTCTCCCCCCCCCCCTTTTTCAGCATTGTCATAAAAGTGTAAGCAGTTTCAGTGACACAAAGAAAATTGCTACTGTTAAGATACGAGATTTCGTGGGGTAAAATTGTTCAAATTTTTCAAATTTCGCATTCATTTTTTTCCGAGGCTTCCCAATGCTTAATTTAAGCTTTTTGCACAAAAGTACTGAAAATGCTTATTTTGAAGTGTGTTTTCTGCGCATGAAACAAACCGTTATTTGACAAATCAAAACGTTTCCGGTGGTAACCAACAACGGAGAGTTTGAATTTGACCTTTATTTTCTTAAATTGAAGAAATAGCAGTTAAATAATTAAAATCGGACGATTTAGGGCTAATCGGCCGTGGAAATTGGCGAAATCGGTTCAAAAAAATAGGAAAATTGTCTAGTCCGTAAGAATTCAATGCGCAGATCACTGATTTTGGGTTAGTTTTCTTACGTGAGCAACTTTAGAGGGTGAGTCGTGACGATTTCAGGCGAATCGGCCGTGGAAATTGGCAAATCGGTCCAGAAAATAAAAACAAGAAAAGGGTGTTTTCCAGGGTAATTCAATGCGTTGATCACGGATTTTGGGTTAGTTTTTTATGTCAAGATTCAAGAACTCTAGATACTGAGTCGTGACGATTTCGGGCGAATCGGCCGTGGAAATTGGCGAAATCGGTCCAGAAATGAAAAACAAGAAAACGGTGTTTTCCATAGTAATTCAATGCGCTGATCACGGATTTTGGGTTAGTTTTCTTATGTGAGCAAGTTTAGATATTGAATCGTGACGATTTCAGGCGAATCGGCCGTAGAAATTGTCGAAATCGGTCCAGAAACGAAAAGAAGAAAAGGATGTTTCCCAGGGTAATTCAAATGCGCTGATCACGGATTTTGGGTTAGTTTTTTTTGTGAGCAACTCTAGATACTGAATCGATAGGATTTCGGGCGAATCGCCGTGGAAATTAACGAAATCGGTCCAAAAGCTAAAAAACAAGAAAACTGTGTTGTCCAGAGTAATTCATTGCGCCGATCACGGCTTTTGGTTAGTTTTCTTATGTGAGCAATTCTAGGTACCGAATCGTGACGATGTCGGGCGAATCGGCCGTAGAAGTAGCACAGATGAAATCGGCCCAAAAACCGAAAAATAAAAAAAAACTGAGTTATCCGGGGTTTAGAAGAATTAACGAATTGTGAATTTGGTTCGACCTTCGGGTGTAATGTAAAAGTCAGAATGTTATCTAAAAATGTGGGAGACGCATATAAAAAGAGGAATATGGCTTTGTGTAAGCAGTGAGAGACTTGGCTCGACAACGCTTTTCAAGTCTCTGATGTGGTACGCACGGATACAAGTACATAAGAGCCATATTTTTGCGCCGTTTATTCATTATTTCGGTTGCACATGGCAACCCTCGTACTTTGTAGACAAATAAAACTTTTCTTAAAACTTTTGCGGTATTTCGCGCTTTTAGCGACCACTAAAACCACTGAAGTAACGATCAGACTTCAGATCGCTGACACTGGTTTGCCCAGGACAAAGTGTATCGCAGAGGCATTGGGGAACGCAAGTAGATCCCCTTCTGTGGCAAAGGCAACGACTCACAGGACAGACAGTTTATCCTGCCACTAGAGGTTGGTAAAAAAGGGGAAAATCAACGGAAGACAACACCTTTTTGTAGCTGGTGCTGGTGTGTACACAACGGTGCGTACGTTAGCAACAACGATAAAGCTACATGAAGCAATGTTTTGCGCAATCTCTGATTTTTTTTGTTTTTGCACAGAATTAACAGAATTTCGCACATGGTGTGATTTTAGACTAAACTGAAGAGGACAACTAAAAAAACTTTTCATAATAAGTTTTTACGCTTTTCAACAAAACAAAATATAGCTCTTATGTACTAGTACATATCCGTGTATACCACATCAGAGACCTGAAAAGAGTTGTCGAACAAGTCTCTTACTGTTTACACAAAGCCATATTCTTCTTTTTATCTAAAATTATCTAAAAAATGCGGGAGACGCATAAAAAGGTGGAATATGGGCTAATAGGTGTAAGCAGTAAGAAAGAAACTTGGCTCGACAACTCTTTTCAAGTCTCTGATGTGGCACACACGGATACAAGTACAGGGTGAGCCAAAAAAGGTTCCAATTCTAAAATGCTCTCACTGACTTGTGCTGACTTGTTACGAGCTGAAAATTGGAACACTATTAGAAAACATTTGGAGGTTTTTCTGACCAAATTTTTGTCATGGTATGTTGCCCCTATCACTCACTACAGCAAAATATCTGGAAAATATGAAAAATCGACAAATGTTGTAAAATGTAAAATTGATTTAGCTGTAACAAAGATTAAAAGCATGAACGTTGGTGACAGCCCAAATGTTCACAACACAAAAAAAGATGAAAAAAACAATATGAGTTTAAAGCAGCTTAGAAATGCCGAATGCTGAGTTGCATTTGAACAGTTTTTGATTACTCCAATGTTTCACTTCAAGTCTGAGTGTGCGTAAGCGATTCTGCTCAGAACAGACGCAAATTTATCTTGTCAAATCCAATTTTTTTTCCTTTTTTAATACACAAAATTTGCCACTCTGATATTTTTACCATAGCAGACTGCGGTTGTTTTTCTGCAGTGAGAGATGCACTTCCATTTTCAGTCTTGTTTTGAACTTGTCTTGTCAATGAACAGTGTTTTTTTTGACAAAAATTGCTATTTTTTGAAAATTACACAGTAAAAATGAACTTACGTGTAAGCCAAAAAAATTTTTGATCACAAAAAACTCCCAAAGTGTTTTATTTTAACAAGTGTTCCAAATTTTAAAACACGAGGTCCCTTTGTTACAGCTAAATCAACCCTCTGCATTTCACAACATTTGTCGATTTTTCATATTTTCCAGATATTCTGCTGTAGTGAGTGATAGGGGCAACATACCGTAACAAAAATTTGGTCAGAAAAACCTCCAAATGTTTTCTAATAGTGTTCCAATTTTCAGCTCGAAACACTTTAGCACAAACCAGAGGAGGGCATTTTAGATTTGGAACCTTTTTTTGGCTCACTCTGTACATAAGAGTTATATTTTTGCGCCGCATTTGTTTTGTTGAAAAGCGAAAAAAGTTTTAAAATTATTTTATAATTGTCCTCTTTAGTTTAGTCTGACATCACAGCAAAATTCTGTGAACTCTGTGCAAACATAACAATCAGAGATTGCGATTGCAAAACATTGCTGCATGTGGCATTACCGTTGCTAACGTAGTGTACCACCGCTGTGTACACACCAGCACCAGTGACAAAAAATTCTTGTCTTCCGTAATTTTCACCCTTTTTTACCAAACTCTTGTTGATTGGTGCGGGAGTGTGAATGTAGGCTAAACCGTCCGTCCCGTGAGCCCATTGCCTTTGCCACAGAAAAGACACTGAATTCACCAATGCCTCTGCGATACACTTTGTCCTGTGCAAACCGGTGTCAGCGATCTAAAGTCTAAATTTGAGTGTAAGCGTATAGGATATTTATTTACGTTACTGTATTTTGATAGCAGCCACGGCGACAGTTGACTCAACAAGTCCAAACTGGTCACTTGCGTCAGCAGCGTTTCCCCTCTTTCCTCGCAATACGACTTCGCTCCGTCCCATGATCGACCCACCTGGCCCAATGTAAGACACTGTGCCGGTGAACCACCTGAAAGTTTTCCATGTTTTTCAGCTGAAATTTAATGAACTAATGAGCTCGGAAATACAATATCGTGCGTCATAAGAATGGATGTTGTACCGCACCCCTGTTTCACGAACGAATAAACTTTGCACCATTGCACAGCTTTGTTCTTGCTGAAAAACAGATGCAAATCATAGCAAATTATTCTTTGTACAAACTTTCAACTGATATTTGGTTGAAAACAATATGCAAATTTCTGCTCTCTTTTCGCACTGAAAAGTTCTATAAAAATCATTCTACAAAAACCCACCTTTTGAATCATCATATATTTTTGTGTCTGTGTTTCTGTGTACTTTTTGTTGTTCATTTTGAATCTGTGTTGCCGTCTTACTGTATTTGTGTGCATGCATTGTCAGTTCCAATTGGACTGCCAATGCTTATTATTGTTCATCTGTGTTAGTTGTGCTTGCCTTGTCTTCTTCGTGTACTTTTTGCACACCATTAGTCTAAGCTAAACCTCAACTATCTCTGCTCATAGAAGTAGCACCAGGTAATCTCACATTTCTCACATTTTCGTAACTTCGTTCCACTACAGTATGACCGTTTAAACATGGCAGCTTTTTTCAGGGTGCAAGGAGCGCGCGAAATTTGAATCAAAGAAAAAAGTAGCTCAGAAACCCAACTGCGTGTCAAATTTTACATGTTTCTGAAAATTAATTGGTAATTCGGGCTATTCTGTTCATTATTTCTACCTTTGCACACTCGATTGGCGAATATCTTATCATTTTTGAGAAAGGAAACTCCTAGTCTGCGACTATCTCGCCTTGATTGAGACTGCCATATTTATTCGGCCATACTGTAAATCACAGTGGACATTCAATTCCATCGAAACATCCCAACTACCATAAAACAATTCATAACAACGTTCTCCTTGTTTCGATACAAAATTAGGACCAATCGTTAAGTTTGAAAATCATATTTGTTCTTTTGATTCAAAAATGCTCAATAAATTTCCAATTAGTGAAAAAGCCAAAAACTACAAAAACAACCACGTACGGCAGTAGAAACCGCGCTCCTGCGAAGGGTCGTTGACGCAAATGAGCCCATTGTCGCAGTTTGGCTTTGTCAGACACCCGTTCTTTGCTTCTGCAAAAAAGTTGTCTTGTTGAAGGTCTGCATAAAATGTTACAATCACAACAGAAAAAAGTGATGAATACCAAAGATGAGGAGGGAGTGAAGGAAGTCTAGCCCAAGTTTGCGCCTCGGGGGTAGTACAGGCAGGGTGTTTCCTCCCACCCCCAACATTTTTGTTGCCACCTCAGGTGCTGAAACCATGACGGAAGGGAGGTTTTCTCAGTGTATATTGTCAGGTCCACACCTGGCGCCTACTTCTTTCCTCAACTGGGATGCTAAACTATTTTGTTCTTTTACACCACACACACCAGTTACAACAGTTAAACTCTTCTTTTCACATTGGTTTTCTATCTTTTTGTGCATTTAACTTTGTTTCCTTCCACAGTTTCTTTGTATTTCTCGCATCCGACTTCACAATAAAATCGAAAGCACCAAATAAATTGGGCTCATCGTAATAAAAGTGAAACATCGGAACGAAGGTACCGTGTGGTCGCCCCACATCAACGGCGACTACGCGATCCGTCCAGGACTGCGCCTGACGTAGGGGCGCCTGGGCGACAACTCACTGCCTGCGCCGATAGCGACAGGTGTAAACTTTGCCGGCCTCGCCTAAAATCTTCGAACCGTAAGTAACCTGCAACAGTCTTTTGTTTAATTGTTTCTTTTATTCTTTCAGTAAGACTAGAGGTAGGAGGAAAGCGTTGAGGGGCCCTAACGCATGTGTGACGCTAACACAGCGACGCCAATAACATGTTCCGTGGTTGACGCTAACAAGAAGTCCACGTTGAGACGTCTGGGAAGTCAGAAGCCTAGGAGTGAGAATACTAGAAGCCCTCACTTTGTAACCAGTGTTAGTGAGGTGATGCCACTGACAGTGGGTGGCCAAAGCCGCACTGCATCTGGCGTGAGGCACCCCCTTGGAGTGTCTACTCTAGGGTTCAGTGCCGATAATCCTAGTAACACACTCCCCCCGAAGAGTAGGTCTCTGAGGGGGAATTTACAAATGGAGGACCCACCTCGACTGGATCCAAAAATGGAGATCTATCACCTTGATTGGATCTCCGAATGTACCAGGGACTATGCATTACGGAACGCGGCAGTGCAAAGAGCACCGCCGTACCAAATCATCCAGAAAGGGTTGATTCGGGCCATTACTAGGAAACGACAATTGTCGGCCTTGTTGGACAAGCCGATATATTGTGACAAAACCCAGTGCGATTTGTTTATAGATTCAATGGTCTATAAACATTATGGAATTACTAGTATTGAACATCGCCGGCTGAGTTTCTCGCCGAGCGAGGCCATATCTGATGCTGGATATGGAAGTAATGTTTCAGGTGCGTCCGTCGCACGACTAGCACCAGCAACCGTCACGCACATTCGTAATGTGCTTCGAACTCCAATAATAAATCTAGATGACGAAATCGAAGTGATTAAAGGTCACTTCGAGATCTCCCTGGCCGTGCTCTATTCGAAAACGGTGGACACGCCGGGGCTAACAATCGTTGGCGAACACCGCCCGCTCGACGCGCTCCGGATGGTGGCCGATATCGCCGAAATCGACTCAGCGTATCGAACAAAGCTGCCGGACGGACGCGTCGTGCCACTCCCGTCGACCTTCAAGGCCGTCTATGGAGCCAATCCACGGTATGTCTCAGGGAAGGAATATTTTTCCCGATTGGGACTTTATAAATGGAGACGCGACAGGGCGAATTTTGCGCCGGTCGCCACGTCGACGCCCAACCGTTTTTCTTGGTTGAGTGAGTCGGCGTCAGCACCAGAAATTGCCATTGTTATGGCGACGCCATCCGATGGCGAGAAAAACACTAGTAACAACGCCGTCAGGACGGGGGCGCCGTCTGATAGCGAAAGGAACGACTCGAGCGTTCCTAAGCGCCCACCAGCGCGCATGGAAAATCGAACGGCGTACTTCACGCCGCCGTGCACGCTTCGAAAACCTAGAAACGTTGCCCATGCAACAACACAAACACAGGAAACCAACCCTGCTGGACAATTCAACGATTCAGTCCAGGGAAAACGAGTGCTAGAACTTTTGGATTCAAAATCAACCACTATTGATTCCGGATCCGAAGCTGATGACGAGCGAACAACTCACCATCAGACCAAAACTAGAAACAAAAAGCCTGTGTCGAAACGACAGCAGGATTTGAGTGATACCCAGAAACGACGACGTCTGGCTGCAGAATTCGCTGCATGCCAACGTGGACGAAAACCAGGAACAAGGGGACAGAAACAAACTCTGTCTGTCAGCCCTACACAATCACAGAACTCAGGCTCGCTGACGAGCCTAGGACTACGAAGCTTGTACGACGAAAAATCGGGACAAGCCAGCTATTACCATGATCGCCTTAACGAACTCGTTAAGACAAATTCCTCCCTCGCGTCAGAATCTGAATCGCGAGAAGGAAGGAAGCAAACCCAGGAAAATCAACGACACGAGGTGCCGTTGACTAATAATAGTACGTTGAACAGAGAACACGACACACAAAATGTCGTGCAATCTGAGTCCAACTCGGAAGTTGGAGAACAACATCATAGGTTGTTCGAAAATACCAGTACGAATGAGCAGCAACACGAACCGACAGGTGTCGTGTTGGCTGACACAACTCCAGAAGTGCAGACACGAACAGATACGAACAGTGTCGTCTTGTCTGAACCGAATTTCCCAGTACGAATACGAGGACACAAACCAATTGGTGCAGTGTCACTCGATCACATGCCCATGGAGAATCAGCTGCACAACTCTGACAAAGTGGTGCCGTTGATTTTAAATCGCCAGAGAGACAAAACGAAACACACAAATCAGGTGTTTTCGTCACCGCACATCTCGATCAGCTCGAGTGACCATTCCGATGGTCTTCGAACTGAAGAGAGTGAGGAAAATTCACAGGAATTGTTGCGCGTTTGTGTGCTTCGCACACAAAGCGATGGATCTACTAGCAGTGACCGAGGGGTCACACCACCAACTACCAGGAGATTGAATGTGCCATCAATTGTCACAAGGGCATCGGCACAACAACTACGGTTACCTGGAAACGAACCAGGTGCTGGTCCGTCAAGTGCACCAGCAGATCCAAGCCCAAAAACTTTTTGTACTTGTAAAGTTTACGTCAGTTTATGTGAACAGCATCCCTGACGACCGAAACCTGCGCTCTTTTTTGCTCAGTACGACCCGTCCAAATGCAGCCAAACGGCTGGCCGCGTGAATTTGTATTTGAAGCGAAACGAGAAAGTCGGTTACGAGCTGTATGGCGAGTACATCACGTCACGTGACATCGACGAAATCAAAGCGGCCGTATGTGGTGCAAAACGTCGTTTTACCATAGTTCTGAATTGCGTGATTGGTGGACCACGTTTGAGAAATCAGCTAACCATTATTAAAAAAACAACAATCCAAAACCAGCCAACTCAAGCACCACATTGCAGGTGGCGGATGGGCCGGTGGCATTTGGCATGTTCGCCAATAGCGAGTTCATTCGCGGCGTTACTGGTTCGTATTTAAAATGAACTTTGACGTTTGTTTTATTTGTGGTTTTTTACCAGTTTCTATGCAAAAAACAGCAACAACGTGCGCATTTCTGGTTTCTCTTGCTTGTTTTCTCGCTCTTAGGCGTTTACACGGCCGGCGAGAACTGCGACCCGCAAGGCCAAAAGAAAACCAATCACGCGATGGTCATCTGCGGTTATGGACGCGACGACGCCACTGGAAAGGACTATTGGCTCGTCAAGAATAGGTCGACGATGGAGCAATAAACGGAATATGCTCCGTTCCAAAGCTGCGAGCGTGTTGGTTGGAAATTCCAACTTGGAATGACTGTTGGCGATTTGGAATGTCGCCTGGACTGGAATGATTTTTGTGGAGATGCGTGTGCGTTGCGCCTTGATCTTTTTGAGAATCAAGTGACGTGACGAGCCTCGAGCCGTTCCAAATAACATGCACGCAGCTCTCAAACGGTTTCTCTTAGTTTCGTTCGAAGATCTGAAGCGAATTGTTGATGAATGCGCCACTGTAATAAATTTGCATGAAGTTCACTGTTTGCGGTGGACGCATACCGCGGTGCCCCCTGGCTCGTCAGTGCGACGGACACCAGGCAGAACTGCCGAAGGTGTTTTTACCACAGATGGATCTTATAGTCTGGGTAACATCAGCGAACCGAGAGAGCAGAATCTCACAAAATCAACCATCAAAATGTTGATTGCTAAAGCCTTTTTGTGTGCGAGAACCGTGAAGCCTTTACAGTATGGTTCATTTTTTGAACGTTTCAATTGTCGTATTTGGAAAAAAACGTTTTTTTTGTAGCTGGGGGGCCGACTGGGGTGACGGCGGCTACGTAAAAATGGAGATGGGCAAGAATGTGTGCAACATGGAGACCATGATCAAGGTGCCACTGTTGGACATGACCAAGAAAACGGATCGATCGAATTGTGTGTTTTTTATTGGCAAACGTGAAATTTCACAAGAAAATATGAAAATATAATTCTGGTGTATCCGATGTTTTGGTTCTGCGACCCAATGTGTCTGCAGATGTCGAAAAGGAAGTTTAGAAGTTTTCATGAAGTAGTTATACTGCAGCTTTACTTTCATGTTTGATGCAAGAATTTAAAGTTGCTCAAGTGACCCGTTCGTGTCTCATCTCAGGCGCTACGATTACTCCAGCCATTCTGGAATTGCCGTGTGAAGCAGGAAACTGCTTGCTTGTTATCTATGCATGCATTATTGAGTCGCAGAACTTGAAAAAACTCGAAAATGATCACGTTTGCTGAAATTACCCATTTTTTTCATACATTTCAGTGTGTGTCGACGGGAAAACGTGCAGTTCCGACGCGGACTGCAACAACATCAAAGGAACCTGCCAAAGTGGACAATGCAAATGCAGACGTTCGTTTCACAGCCGATTGATTGATTGAGCGCACTATTTCATTTCTAGATACTGATTGGTTGAGCTGAACGTTCACGATCCAACTAATCAATCGCCATGCGGATATTTATGACCTATTTTTTTTAAACGTGTCCCACTGAAATGACGTCATGTGCCGCAAACATGCGCTTGCCGTTCACAGCAAACCAGACTTTCCGTTTAGCCGATTTCTTCCCGTAAACAAATGTCGAATCAATCACGTCAAATTAACATTTTAGTGCCTGTACTTTGACAAACGGGCGTTTTTTAAGCAAATGACGTCATTTTAGTCCGGACACGTTTGAATAAATCCACAATACCAATTTGACCCTCTAGAAAAGACCAAAAGTTGTAGTTTCCGCAATTCTTGCAGAATGCATAAGTAATATTGTCTGTCAAACGGACGCTGATTGCGGCGGCAAGGTTGACTCGTGTGTCAAGGGCGGCGACATGAGCAGACGTCAAGTGAGCGCCAACGACAAGACGTGCTCTTGTAGCACTGGTAGGTCACGGTGGGGAGAGGACTGTGTTGTTGTGTTTAGGCCGGGGTCACGGTGGCGAGGGGACTGTGTTGTTGTGTTTAGGCCGGGGTCACGGTGGCGAGGGGACTGTGTTGTTGTGTTTATGCCGGGGTCACGGTGGCGAGGGGACTGTGTTGTGTTTAGGCCGGGGTCACGGTGGCGAGGGGACTGTGTTGTTGTGTTTATGCCGGGGTCACGGTGGCGAGGGGACTGTGTTGTTGTGTTTATGCCGGGGTCACGGTGGCGAGGGGACTGTGTTGTTGTGTTTATGTCGGGGTCACGGTGGCAAGGGGACTGTGTTGTTGTGTTTATGCCGGGGTCACGGTGGCGAGGGGACTGTGTTGTTGTGTTTATGCCGGGGTCACGGTGGCAAGGGGAACTGTGTTGTTGTGTTTATGCCGGGGTCACGGTGGCAAGGAGACTGTGTTGTTGTGTTTATGCCGGGGTCACGGTGGCAAGGGGACTGTGTTGTTGTGTTTATGCCGGGGTCACGGTGGCAAGGGGACTGTGTTGTTGTGTTTATGCCGGGGTCACGGTGGCAAGGAGGACTGTGTTGTTGTGTTTATGCCGGGGTCACGGTGGCAAGGGGATGTGTGGGTGTGAGCCGGGGTGACGGTGGCAGAGGGAGACAGTGTGGGTGTGAGGGGGGAGAGTGAGGGAGAGAGAGGGTGTGGGGGGGAGAGGGGTGAGGTGAGGGAGAGGGAGACGGTGTGAGTGGGAGAGGGGGTGAGAGAGGCGGAGGGGAGGGAGTGGGGGTGTAGCCGGGGTCACGGTGGCAGAGGGGACTGTGTTGTTGTGTTTATGCCGGGGTCACGGTGGCAAGGAGACTGTGTTGTTGTGTTTATGCCGGGGTCACGGTGGCAAGGAGACTGTGTTGTTGTGTTTATGCCGGGGTCACGGTGGCAAGGGGACTGTGTTGTTGTGTTTATGCCGGGGTCACGGTGGCAAGGGGACTGTGTTGTTGTGTTTATGCCGGGGTCACGGTGGCAAGGAGACTGTGTTGTTGTGTTTATGCCGGGGTCACGGTGGCAAGGGGACTGTGTTGTTGTGTTTATGCCGGGGTCACGGTGGCAAGGAGACTGTGTTGTTGTGTTTATGCCGGGGTCACGGTGGCAAGGGGACTGTGTTGTTGTGTTTATGCCGGGGTCACGGTGGCAAGGGGACTGTGTTGTTGTGTTTATGCCGGGGTCACGGTGGCAAGGGGACTGTGTTGTTGTGTTTATGCCGGGGTCACGGTGGCAAGGGGACTGTGTTGTTGTGTTTATGCCGGGGTCACGGTGGCAAGGGGACTGTGTTGTTGTGTTTAGGCCGGGGTCACGGTGGCAAGGGGACTGTGTTGTTGTGTTTATGCCGGGGTCACGGTGGCAAGGAGACTGTGTTGTTGTGTTTATGCCGGGGTCACGGTGGCAAGGGGACTGTGTTGTTGTGTTTATGCCGGGGTCACGGTGGCAAGGAGACTGTGTTGTTGTGTTTATGCCGGGGTCACGGTGGCAAGGGGACTGTGTTGTTGTGTTTATGCCGGGGTCACGGTGGCAAGGGGACTGTGTTGTTGTGTTTATGCCGGGGTCACGGTGGCAAGGGGACTGTGTTGTTGTGTTTATGCCGGGGTCACGGTGGCAAGGGGACTGTGTTGTTGTGTTTATGCCGGGGTCACGGTGGCAAGGGGACTGTGTTGTTGTGTTTAGGCCGGGGTCACGGTGGCAAGGGGACTGTGTTGTTGTGTTTAGGCCGGGGTCACGGTGGTCTGCCGCCGGGTGCAGGGGATGTTTATCGGTCTACAGTGTCACATGCGGTTTAGAGAGTTTTTGGTCGGACTTTGCTGTGTTTCGCAAGAAACAAAACATGAATGGAACAGTAGGATGAATGGGTGGAAGTTGCCGTAACATGGTGCACGTTGATTTGCGGCAACCTGCACCGTGCGTTACAGCAACCGTACCACGCTCCACCCCACCACACTGTCTCGCAAGACTGTGTGTTCAACGGAACTGATTCATTTGTACCTTTCACTCCAAATGAGGTCACTTTGAAAAAGTACACTAGTAAACTTTGTCGTAATTTTGTTGAAAGGTGCAGCATTGATAAAACGGCAGTTTAGGTCTGTTTGGCTTTATACAGTACAAATAAATGCCAGGCTCGTGCACAAAGAAACAAATTCCAATCCAAAGTTACATCGTTACATCGTTACATCGTTACAAAGCAGGCACAGCGCACCCCACACAGCGCTACTAGTTAAGTTAGCCAACTGACCTGTTGACCGCTTAGCACCAGTGCGCTGCAGCCCATCAGCGAAATATCGTAAGCTGAAATTCTGGAATTTTCCCGTTTTTCTTTTCAGAATGCAAAGACCAACGCGAATGTTCGTCGGACGCCGGCTGCGGCGGTAAAGCGGGCGCTTGCCGCGACACCGGCCGCTACTACACGAACAGCGACGGCACGCCGAAATACCGCAACGCAGACGGCAGCGTTCAGACGATCAAGAAGTGCTCGTGTGACACGTGTGCGTTTCTGTCTTGTATTATCGTTTTTTTTTGGTTCCAGCAACGTCGCATCAAATGCACGCATCGACGGCGAATTTCGTTTTGTGCCTGACGCAGCGATTCGAATTTGTTTCTGAGTCAGTGACGACCGACCCCTTCGTATTTTAGAATAGTTTTCAGGCAATTTTGAGTTTCCACATCAGACATGAAACGAATTTCGCAGAACCGAGAAAATCGCTGCATTTTCAACGCGTTGGCTGGATGCTTGTTTGCTTTTGAACGTGCGCAGAGCATGATTTGAGTGGATTTTCAATGTGTTTTTTTCGTTTCTGTGTCAATGTTGCGCGTCACTTCGTTTATTTACAGCGTGCAAAGATGGCGCCGAATGCACGAGCGACTTGTATTGCGGTCAAAAGACGAGCGCATGCCGCAAAACGAACCGCTACCGCACGAGCTCGGATGGCTCGCGGAAATACATCTACCGGTGCACTTGCGACACTTGTGAGCGCTGTTCACAGTTTGATTCGTTATTGTTTTGTTGGCATAGACTTTCGCAGCGTTACTAATGTGGCGCTAGAAGCGTTCGCGTTACCCAGTTATCCGATATGATTTTTTCCTTCCACCACCGCCGTTTATGAACGGACGAACTGTTCTTGTCGGCAAGATGCTGACGTTTTTCAGAAGATATAAAAAACTCATCAGGCTGAGCGTTAGATATACAGAACGCCCGTGTTTGTTCGGTTGAAAGTTTGAAAGTTTTCGATTCTGCTTTCAGCATGCAAGGATGGCGCCGAGTGCGAGAGCGACCTGTACTGCGGCCAGCAGGCCGGCGCGTGTCGCAAGACCAACAGCTACTACACGATGGGCGACGGAAGCAGACAATACGTGCATCGGTGCACGTGCTCCTGTGAGTTTATCGGAGAATGAACGCTGATTGGCTGCGTTTGAAGCGGTGTGTCTGCTGATTGGCTGCGATTGAGGCGGTGCGTCTGCTGATTGGCTGCGATTGAGGCGGTGCGTCTGCTGATTGGCTGCGATTGAGGCGGTGTCGACTGTCATGTAGCGAATCAGCAGCGTACGGTGACTTTACTGTGTTTGTGTCTTCATGTTTGGTTTTTTTCTGTTTTGCAGAACTGTTCTACTGGATTCGAACTTCAGAAATGGGAGGCATCAGTGTGAGAACGAAACAGCAACGCTTTCTGGACTCAATGTCAATCAATATTGTTAGGCAGTAACAAACCTCAAAGCGCAGTAACAAAATTTTGTGATCTTCTGCTTCTGGCTTTTAAAATATAAATACACACACCCTACTGCAATGTTGTGTTTTGCACGTGTGTGCGGTAACCTGCGACAAAGTCACGTTCTTGACAGTGAAGAGATCAAGAAAATCGGACGTTTTTTGAATGCAGCAATTTATTGTTCAAAAAATATGAAAAAAAGGCAATCCAACGCATTAAGAACATCAGGATGCCTCAAAATAACTGTAAAATCTAAACACGATCAGATGCTGCACTGAGAAAAAAATTGAAAGCCAAGTGAGAATATCTGAGGCAACTCTATAATATTGTGATGTTTGCGATTTTTCTCAGTCTCGGCCTTGGCGACTGCGACAAGGCCGTGGACCAAGACAGTGGCCGGCTGAGTGGCTGAGTGGATAGCACTTGGGACTTCCAATCGGAAGGCACGGGTTCGAATCCGCTCGTGAACACTCGGCTGTCCCGGGTTGCGTGGGGCTTAATGGGTCGGCAGCATAAACGTCGGCTTTCTTGATTCACAAGATTGCTGTTCCGGTGGCGAGCAACTTAATGACATCGCGCCCATGCATACCAGCGCAGCTTGCCCAACGCCCACTTCTATAGCAGAAAAACTGCTTCCAACGTCGCAGCCCATGTGGTGGACAATAAAAAAATGCGACACTGCCTTTCCCCAAGGGCGTTGGGTAAGGATAAAAAGGGGGCAACAAACAACAACAACAACAACCTGGTTTTTTTTGCAGAAAAACGTCGGTTTTTTGCAGAAATTTTGGACCGTTTGCAGAAATTTTTTTGCAGATTTCTGCAAATTGCAGAAACAGATTTGCATACAAACTTTGGTTCTGCAATATTCAATTTGTGCTTGGCGCTTGACTGAAATTTCACATCAACATGAAACAGCTGTTTTTTGTCAAAAACAGCTGTTTCGGTGGTTGCTGAAGCGCAATAATTGGCGTTTTGTTTCACCTTCGTAAATAAAATCGGGGTATTTCGAATTCGAAAAATAAAACAGAATCAGATCAAATCGAATTATTGTCTGCTGTTAGGCTTTCTGTTTGGAATTAGAATGAAGTGATCCATCATCCACACAACAGAAGATGCAAAAATAAAACATTGGCGGAGGTACGGTGCGCAAGTTTGTCGTCGAGCTGGTAGAGAATCTCAGCAACCTATTCGAAGACGCGCACAGTGTTCTCAAGGCTGCCAAAATATTCTACCTTCTGAGATAGATCGATCTGAACAGCTGCTGGCGTACGGAAATGCCGATCTGCTGCATCTGCACTAGTTTTGTTCATCAATTTTGCCGGGCAAGGGCAGTATCGCTGACGAATGGAACGATTCAAATGCGAACGAATTCAATTCCCTGGTCCGAGTATAACTGCAGGCAAGCATGCAGTATCTGGGGATGAAAACAAAGAGGCGATACAAAATCAAACCGAACACCTTTGCACCTTTGAGAACGTCGAACCGACCGAAGTCATCGCTTTGATTGCAAAATTTGTGCAATGAGGGTTTTCATTTGATATTGATTGTGTTGTAGTTAGGTTGAATGATTTGAAACGAATGATTGCTGATTTGTTTGGTTTGGCAATCTGGTTTGGCTTTGGTGTTTTTTCTGAATCTTTAAAAATTCTGCGGTAAAACGATGCAATTGGCAATTGCAACTCTGAGCATCGTTAAGAAATGATGCTCAGAACAAAAAAACGACATTAAACAAGCACAAAAACCATTTTCGTCATGTTTTTGAAATTTGCAGAAACCAAATTTCATTTGCAGAAATTTTTTATCAAATTTCTGCAAATTGCAGAACCGAATTTTTGAAAAAAAAACCTAGACAACAACCAAGACAGTGTACATAGCTATGACCTATTTTTTCAAACGTGTCCCACTGAAATGACGTCATGTGCCGCAAAACATGCGCTTGTCGCTCACAGCAAACCAGACTTTCCGTTTAGCCGATTTCTTCCCGTAAACAAATGGTGAATGTCGAATCAGTCACACCGAACTGACATTTTAGTGCCTGTACTTTGACAAACGGGCGTTTTTAAAGCAAATGACGTCATTTTAGCCCGGACACGTTTGAATAAATCCACAATACATACAATGTAACATTTCGAAATGATTTGTCCATTTCCATTATTCATAAATGCCCTGGAGCCGCTGATGTTTCGGATCAAACGGTGAGCCAGCATAGACGTTTGCGGCGTAACGGTTGCCGAGACTCTCCAGCTCATATTCGCCCTCCCTGCAGTGTTGAAATGAAAACTTTCGGTCTATCTGCTTGGTTAAGGGAATGGATTGGTGGTTTGACGTTGAACAGCTGTTGTGTTTTTTTTTGTATCTTTCGAGCTGCAAACGATTTTGAAAACAAGAAAACGCAATTTCCGCCTACCGCAGCCACGCGAGCGTCAGTTTTTTCTTGTCCGGCCGTGACACATATCCGAAGCCGATCGGCTTCTGCAGCGTGTGCGCGTACTCGCCGCGTCGGATGAAGCCGACCGGCTCGCCGTTGCGAAAGATCGTCTCGAGACCGTGCAACATTTGCTGTCTGCAAGTGATCGCGTAAAATTGTGTTGTGGAATGTTTGGTGAATCACAGCAAACAGTTTTCTCATCGTCATCGATCACACAAACTACAGTACTAAATGCCCGTGCATTCGCGCGCGCGCTGAAGTGCAAGCGTCAGCTTGAGCATGTGCAGCTGCACTGTTCTTTGCTTCATGAATGTGTAGCAAAGTGGTGCTTCCATTCAAGCTCCATGAGTCCAGCGCTTAAAATCCAAATTTTGGTCTTCAAAAAAAATCAACGTTCAAATTACACCCGATTTCGATTGAACACAACACACGGATAAAAAATTGACCGGCAGTAATAATGCGGTAATCAGTCGAACGTTGTTGCTTGTAAGAAAAAAAGCGACGTAAGGTCCAAGAAAAAAACGCACTGGTCGAGCGTGAAGCACGCGATGCGCGTGCGGATGCCGTGCTTCTGTTGCGCCTCGACAGCCGCCCGTCCCAGGAACGCCACGTCCGTCTTCAGCTTGCACGTGAACCCCAGCGCCGCCTCCAGCGGCGTGTCGGACATGCGCAAATCGCTGTCCCAGAATCGGAAGCCCTTCTCCGCGGCCAGCGGCTCCAGCGCCCGGTAGCCGGCGTCCTTGAAGCGGAACTTTCGGCCGCTCTCGACGACCGCCCGGTAGATCGGCACAGCGCTGGCGCGCGGCACGTGCAGCTCCCAGCCGAGCTCGCCGACGAACGACAGGCGAATGAGACGACAGACGTGGCCGGCGACCCGGCCGACCTGCCAGTGTGTTTGCTGGTGGTGTTCGTGTGATTCGCGAGGTTTTTTGTTTGTTTGCTGTGCAGCTTACTCGAACTGCATTTGTCGTTCGCTTGTCTGTTCTGCTAGAGTATGACCTATTTTTTTGAACGTGTCCCACTGAAATGACGTCGTGTGCCGCCAAACACGCGCTTGCCGTTTCACTGCAAACCAGACTTTCCATTTAGCCGATTACTTCCCGAAAACAAATCGGTGAATGTCAAATCAGTCACTCAAAACTGAAATATTAGTGCATGTACTTCGACAAACTGGCGTTTTTAAAGCAAATGACGTCATTTTAGTGCGGACACGTTTGAACAAATCCACAATTTACGCACATTTTCTTACAACAGGACATCCGGTGGTGACCACGGCTGCGAGCACCATATCACTACCCACCGACGTCGCAATATCAGCGTTCGACTATGATACGTAGCCGTGTCGGCCACAACACAACCAGACGCAAACGCGCACATACCACGAAGAAGCGCGTTCACGGATAACGCAGCAGTGTTTAGTTTTGGGGACGCACTCCGTTTTGACGTAACACCTTGCGGTGCCCCGCAGTAGCCCGCACCATACACTCCTCCGGGTCTGTTCCAAACATTCATGTGTGAAGCCGCCCAATCCGCTCTAACATACGACCTGCCAACCTGTGTCGTAGCGAACGGAAACGCCTCATTGCTGAAGTCAATCTCGGGCGCCAACTCCGCCAGCAACGCCCGCGAGTGTCTGCCCTGCACACTCAGAATGCCCATGTCCTCGGTGTGATTTCGCAATCGAACGTCGAAGCCACGGTCGCGACAGGCGTTCTCGATGTGCACCCAGTCGTGGTAGGCGGAGCCGCCGCCGGCCGTGATGTAGTAGCCGACGCCGTCGTTGCCTTGAAACTCAGGGTCGCACGCGGTGCCGTGCTCGCCGGAGGCTGCAAAAGCAGAGGCTTGATGGCATCGAAAATCAAAAAAAATCCATTCCTGTGAAATATCGAAACAAAATTGAACCGGCTACATAGGCGGAACCGGGTTTGGTTGGGTTATTTCTTTTCTGGTCGTTGCTTGTTGGCGACAGCGGCCACCCAAGATGAAACTGGCCGGCCCAGCTGTCAAGTAGCCAGCTGGAATTGCGCAAGAGCTTCACTGGACTGGCGATTGACGAGCGTGAAATTATTGCGGGTTTCTCAGCAGCTTGCCAAAAACGGGCAGCTTTCTCCAGCAAATTTTTTCTCCCAATCATCAACAAAACCAAAAACAACTGACCAACGACGGTGCACGCCAGGTCCGCCTCGACGCCGCCTCTGTCGTTCAGCATGCACGTGTAGACGGACGTGCCCGGCGGCTTTCGAACGTCGTTGCTGAAGATCCAATCGGCAGCCGCCCGCGCGTCAGCGCCGTCGAGATAAAACTTTCCGAAATACGACATGTCGAACGCGACGACATTCTCGCGACACGCGCGACACTCGGCGGCAATGTGCGCGAAATGCGACGGAAACGTGAACGTGTAGTCGAGCGCGACGTGTCGCTCGTACGCGTCCGACTCCGTCGCACCGTCGGCGCCGTACCTGAATGCGTTTTTGCGAATGTTTGACACAGCTCCGTGTCACTGTCAGGTTTCCGTTTCCGTGTTCCACAATTCTCAAGTCTTGCTTGTGAATTTACGTTTTCTTTCACAAATGTCAACGCTAAGCTACTTTTTAAAATGCTCAGCTACATTTTTTGACAAACAAAAGTGAAGAAATTTGGGGAAGTTTTGCTTGTGTAGACATTTGAGTTCCCGAAATAGAGCCAAAAAGCGCCACAAAAAATGTACGATTCACATGTGCGGATTCAGTTTACGATGCTGCTCGTGATTGTGGCATTCACGGCATCCACAGGTTTGTTTCATTTTTTTCAATTGGTTTTTGTTCTGGGGTGGTACTGAGGGCAGGCACGGCAGCGACGCCAGTTGCATTTGAGCCGATTTGGAATTTCAATTTTCCATTTGTGGTTGGTGGTTGGGGTGTTGCCAATTCACACCATGAACTTGTGCGGCAAGTTTAGAGGGTTGCCGCCATGCCAAGTGCGTTTTTGACCTGCTAGGGACCTTGGTCCTTGACGCCCCATATTTTATAGTTTTACAGTCCTTCGGCTTTCGGGCGGCATCTGCCTTGAGAGTTTGTTTTCTCCGGTCCCCAACCGATACTGCAGGCGGTTGCCGATGGTATGAGCGACTGAACGGATGCGGCAACCACTGCGAACCTCGATGCTCGATCAACAACGGCGGGCCTCGAATTTGCACGGCCGATTGCAGGGCGCCGGCGTGCGTGTGCATCGATGGTTACGCCCGCATTGGACGGGCCGGAAGTGGCCGCTGCGTGCCTCGCTCTCGTTGTCCGCCGAGTGGTTGATTTACTGGTGCTTTAGCCGGTTTTGCTTTTCGTTTTCGATCATTTGTTTTCTTAAGTTTTAATTTTCACAATGTTTTTTTTTTCTTTATCCGTGTTTTCGTTCATTTGTCTTTCGGCGTTTATTGATTTATCAGTTATGATGTTGACAGATACATATCTGTTGTCTTGTTGCTTTTGTTTGTTCTGTTGTTTGTGATTCTCTCAGTATCATGTTTCCTTCGCCTGTTTCTTTTGTACGACCGCTCAATTGTGCGTCAGAATTAATGGGAGGCGTTCATGTTGGTTACTTTCGCACAAAACAACGCTTCAAAGAAACGAACAACACGACTTGAAACAAAAACACTGTTGTGTGTGACTTACGGCATCCATGATGATCTTGCTGTTTCTTTTTCGAGGAAACCTTTTTTGAAGTTCGCTGCGGTTTTTGCAGTCAAAAAGACTCGTGTCATGTCAGAACAAGTGTCATGTGCTCTTGTTAGCCACCACACAGTTGACGCAATATTCTCATACGGTCATTCAGCCAATCAGCAAACAGCTCACCACTGATAGGCTCTCGGTCGAATGTCGCCGGCGTCCGGATCGAACCAGCCGGCGCGCTCCCAGCCGTGTCGCTCCTGGAACACGCAGCCGGCCTTCGCGAGCTCGTCAGAAAACGGCGTCAGCTTTTGATTGCGACCTGCCAGTGGCTCGTCGTTCGGATAGACCTGAAAACGCTGTTTTGTTCTGCATTCTGTGCAATGATTGGCCAGGTTTTTATTTATTTGAATTTCAAGTCTCCATTTGCACGATTCAGTCGATACGCTGAATTTGAAATTGTTTTCTCGCTTAGAAAAGTTTTGTTTCACAAAAAGTTCGTCATCTTTCGTTCCGTTCGAGTGCAACGACACATTGAATGGCTGCAAGACCAATATAAACACCAGACATGAAATGGAAACACCCGAAAAAATCATCCCAGACAATTGCGCACCAGAAAAACAAGGATTTCAAACTGACCGCTTTATACATGGTCGCAAATCGTTCATGAGTGCGCTCTCTGAGCCAGGTCGGGTTGCCTATCGAAACGGACGGATTGAATCGTCGAACGTCCCACGAGTAGAGATGCATCTCGGGGCGTCCGTTTAGGATCCACTTTGCCAGCTGGTCGCCGGCTCCGCCTCCCATCATCATGCCGAGGTCGAAGCCGCACGCGAAGAAATAGCCCTAAGTGACGTTCTTTTCTGAACTTTTGAACATTGCATCAGCCAAGAAGTGAAAATTGTTTCCAGCCGATGTTGTTGCCTGAACTAATTTTGATGATGAAACGCAAACCAGAGCAATAATTAGAGTCAGCTGTAATACAAAGGTGGTCGCCGTATACGAACAGCCAATCAGCTGATAGTGCAGTAAAGTTCAACTTCAAATTATAGGCAATGGACAGATTGGATGGTGATCACGTGATGCATGCTTTCTGTGCAGTCGTGCAGGCATCATTGCTGTGTGAGGCGGAGTCTGTCCCGCACAGAAAGCATGCGTCACGTGATCGCCAGCCATTCAGCTGACTACCTGTAAATTTCAAGTTCGACAGCAAAAGTTCGTTTCCAAACAGTGGCAGGGCAAACCTGAAACCCCGGCGCGTAGCCGCAGATCGGTCGATCATCGGGCGTGAACGAAAGCGGTCCGCAGATCTCCGACTTGATGCCGGTCGTCTCGAGCACCGGCAATCGGTTGACAGCGGCGTTGATGATGTGGAAGAAGTTGCGCTCCCAGTCGATCTCATAGAGGCCGAACGAGAAGTCGTCGGGCAGTTCGCCCATTTCACCGCAGATCTTCGGATTGTGCTCGTAGCCGCCCACTTGCAGCGATTCGCCCTGCGGAGTTTTTGGTTTTTTTTGTTGTGTGTAATTGGGTTGCATTTGTTTTCGATTTTTGCTACAAACGGCTGGCTTCGATTTTAGGGATTTACAGTGTGTGCATGACTTTTGAAAGCAGATATTTTTGTGAGCGTTTTTTGCGTGGTCTGCGTTTCGTTCCTCACAATCGTCTTTATTCCGACCGCCACACTTACAATTACTCCTGTTCGGTGCAACTAATACGTTTTTTAGTTTTCCGCGCCCCATCACACTCATGATCTGTTATGTACAGCCAATCAGCAGTCAGTCAGTCAAAACTGAAAACAAACCACGATCAAAATGGTGTCACCTGTAATCTCAGATAGAACGATCCATCGTGGTCGCGCACATTCGGCATGTTGCGAATGCCGGCGATGCTTTCCGTGACCGCATACGCGTGTCTATAGGCCATCGTGGGCACTTCGAGCCCGACCATTTCGGCCACTTTTGGGCCCCACGCGCCCGCACAGTTGACGATCAGCGGCGTCTTGATGTAGCCTTTTGTCGTTTCGACGCCAATCACTCTGCGAAACAACAGAATTAGAATTTGGCACAGAAATCTATCATCGTGTTTGAAATGAAGATCTATTTTTTTCAAAACCACCGATTTGTCACCGCTCGTGGCCTGGTGGTAGTGCGTTAGAGTGTTGTCTGTGCGCTGTGCGCTCGGGGATCGAGCCCCGGCGAGGGGGGTGTATAGGCACTTAATGACAGAAAACTCGATGGACGCCCCACTCAATGGCGTTCTGTATGTTTGTCTGAGTTAGCCCTATGGCTAAAAAACATCGCCTAAAATCCCAACAACAACAACAACAACAACCCGCCATTTCCGAAAAGAACTCACTTTGTATATCCGGTGGTGTCGTCCTGTTTCGTGTCGATCGACGTCACCGCGCAATCCTCGAACACGCGACCGCCTCGCTGTTTGGCCATTTTCGCTAGCGCGGCCGTCCATTGAGCCGGATCCATCAGACCGTCGAGCGGACTGAACATGGTGCCGTAGACGTCGTCGACGTTCATCAGCGGGTAGAGATCTCTGCGATGTTTCTCAAATGTTGTGTTTTTTTTGACACTTCCAATGAAAAGATCTGCCGGCATACGATGAGATCCAAAAACACACACTCCGCATTTGTTCCTGTGCTCGGCAGCTACATAGTTCGCGCCACAAAGTTGCACATTCACATCCCCTCGCGCCACAATGTTGCACATCCACACATCCCTTCGCGCCAAAAAGTTGCACATTCACCTCCCTTTGCGCCACAAAGTTGCACATTCACCTCCCTTCGCGTCACAAAGTTGCACATTCACCTCCCTTCGCGCCACAAAGTTGCACATTCACCTCCCTTCGCGCCACAAAGTTGCACATCCACACATCCCTTCGCGCCAAAAAGTTGCCACACGCACATCCCCTACCGTGTCTCCTTCGGCCCGAGCAGTTGCGTCTCGACGTTGAACGCCTTGCCGATCGTGTGCAGCCTCTTGTACTCGTCCATTCGTTCCTTCGTCGTCGCCACGAACAGTCCACCGTTGCCAATCCAGCCGGCGTCGTCGCCCGTTTCGTTCGGCAGAATTTCGCTGATCAATTTCCTCGTGTACCCGAGTATCGGAATGTCGATGTCGTTCGGGCGGAGATTCCAGAGAAGACCTGCGCGCGCACCAAAAACACACGAACGCATCCGCTTTTTGTGTGGTTCAAGGTTCAGTTGGTTTAAAAACAGTAACAGGTTGATTGGTGACCAATCGACCGACTTATCGACTGACGGACCCACCGATTGACAAACAAACCGACTGACCGACCTTTTGACCCCGGCTGCTCCGGTCGGTCAATCAAATACACAATCAATTAATGACTCCATCGCCGCACTGAAAATCTTGATCGTCCAATTATCCACTGACCAGCAGTGTGCCATGTCGTTCCAGAATCACACAACACCAAAAAGAGCACATTGCTTGACTGCACTGTAAATTTGGTGCATAACTGCATACGCGCACAGAATGTTTTTCTTGTTTTGCTCCAGCATTTTGTTCCAGTCAACTCAGAGAAGTCACCTGCTTGAGCAAACTGTAGATCACAAGTGAATGCGAAAGTTATAGATTACACTGTATTTGGGTCGGTTGTATGCAGTCCCCGACTGTTTTCCAGTATTTGTCTGTCTGTCTTGTGTCAGAATAAAATGAATGATAAGATGGCTAAAAATCATGGATCGAGCGTTTTTTGCGTTGTGTACAATGAACCTTAAAAAGCAGAACATTAAAAGCGAGCAACCACGTTTCCTTAATTTATTGACCCTTAAATCATTCAAGAAATTTTCATATCGCAACTTGACCAATGAAAAAAAAACACCGAAAAACTAATAAGTAACCAAGTAAAACAGATACGGTAATACTGGAACAATAATCGCGCGCGTGATGAGAAAAAAACAATAAAAAAACAACACCAAAAAATGTCGTCGTCGGAGTCGCGGTATTTTGATACAAAATAAAAACCACACACGCACTCCAGAAACAGACAACCAAAATAAAAAAAAAACATGTCTGTGCATGCAACATCACGACCGGCCGGTGCATTCATGAATGCTCACACCCGTTGCACAACCAGCAGCTTCATCTTGTCGTCCGTGAATCGATCGTGCGGCAGTGAGTCGTCGTCGAGCAGCACGCGGAACGGCAGCTCCGAGCGACGCTTCGCGTTCGCCCATTCATCGCGCACCCAAGTCAGTCCGGTCAGACCGGCCTTCTCGATGTGCGGCACCGCCTCGAGCGAGATGAACACGCCGCCTGCGCGAATTATTGATTTTTCTGTTTTAGTTCGGCTTTCTTTTCTGTGCCACCTACCGCCCCCACCACCGCGATTCCAGAAACCCGGTGGTTTTTTCAGTGATTCAAAAGTGCATATTTAGGCCAGCGAATCCCAATTCCGGTCATGATGTGCTTCAAGGTGAGATTTTGAAAGCCAAGGTGAATTTTGAAATTCAATTGTGCGGCCAATCAGTGTTCGTAATATCAAAAAGCACCAAGCTACAAACTAACGTGGTCTATTATTACCTGGTTTCAAGCAGCGCGTCAGGACTTGTTCGACCAGCGGTTTGAATTCGGCCAGCGACATTGACGACAGGATGCAGTCGTACTTTTGATCTGAGAATGGGAAAAAAGTTTCTCGTTCTACATATGAGGTGTCACATTTCAACACCATCGCGCTAATCAGGGTGCCACCTTCAAAACAACCAATCAGCTTGCTGGGTGGGTAACATCAATGTTTTTTCCAACCGGCATCCATCAGGAAATCCGCCGGTTGTTTCGGATCGACGACAGCAATGAACATCTGCTTGTAGCAATTGTGCGCCATCGCCTGCTTCAGCATGTTCGTTGAGCCGTCGCTGATGTGCAGATTGCGGTAGCCGCGTTCGTGTAGCTGAAAAATCGATTGGTGTGTCGAAAAAAAACATTGTGGAAAACACACATCATCCAAATCTTGCTGATGATCGTTCATCGTTTTGATTCAACCTCATCGAAGAAGCTCACTAAATTTTGTCCAATCCAGCGCTGTCACAAGCAATAATAGATGATGTTGGCGAAATCAATGCAAACTCTGGCATACCCGTTTGCCGACTTGACCCGTGCCGCCGCAGTAGTCGAGTATGACCGCTTGACGATTCGGCACGAATCGCTCGATCGCCGCAGCGGCGTGATCCCAGGCCATGAAGCCGAGCTGTTCGCCATCCTGCGTTCGCAACGGGATTTCTTAGTTTTAGGGATCGTTTAGAAAAGTTCTGGATCTGAATTCGGGATTCCCAAAGAATTTTTTTCCAAAAGATATTACTCTCGAGTTGCGGAACTGTTCCAGGGTGGGTTACGTATTTTTACGTATTTTTAGGTTACGTACACACCGTTAGTTTTTAATTGAGAGGTAATTATTGACAACCATTGGATGATTCAAAACTGCCAACAGCCAATCAGCGCAATACACCGCATCCGACGCCGTGGGGTTCACTTTGCACTACAGTCTAACTTTATAACCTATCCAATTAGCTGATTTGGTTGATGCATGCATTCTGTGCATGAATTGCTGTGGAGGCGGCGTTTGGTTTGCATAGACTCCATGCATCACGTTACTACCAACCAATCAGCTGGATGGATATGTTATAGAGTTGTAGACTGTACCTTGTTGTAATGCTCCGCCCAGAAATCCTGGTACGTGCCAACATATGCGTCCGACGTCTTGTTCGGATCGTACAAAACTTTGCGGCTTTTTAAGATTCGCTCCACATGAGAGTCGGTTGCTGTATCGGCCATATTGTTGACGTTTGGTTGTTGTGTTTCAGATGAGAGGATATATCAAAGTTGACTTCAAACTGTGTACAGTGTTTTTGAAACTGTGTCTTTGGTTTCGAAAAGTTACAGCTTTTATACTGTGTATGTGTGTTGCGGTGCGCGCGCCTGTGGTGGGGTTAATTTGTGAAATTTCCAGATAAGACACGTTTTTTTGTTCAACAATTATGGTTAAACTGCATTCACGTGCGTTGCTTGTCAACTGGAAAGAATTCCGTCTTCTGTCTCTCGTAAACATCGTCGCGTGATTGCACATTTGTGTTTTGAGCCCACCGAGACGGATGTCCCGTGATGGAAAGTTTTATTTTTCCATTGTCAACTTTTAATTTTAGTGTATTGGTTTTATGGGTTGTAGCAGCAGGACTGCATCGTTTAGCATAGTTTTGTTCACCGACGTGATAAGCGACAACAAGTGTGAACTGTAGAAACAATAGAAATTTCACGTAACGAAACAACTTTTCTTTAAATTCAATGATAAACGTTGACAAGGTTGGGGGGGGGGACGAAATCGTTGGACGGAACCGAATGGAAATCTCCCGCATGGCAAACGAAAAAAAAGGCGGTGATGAATAAAAAAGCGAGACGTTGAATGAAAACCATTCACTTACTGTTCTTTCAATGTTTTGAGCTTGTCGTTTCGGTCTCGGATCCTTCAGACTGGGATAGCCCATATTTCGAGTTACTGAACACAATTTTCAGCAGAAAAGTCAAGATAGCTTTTTCGGTGTATCAGAACTTTTTACAGCTATATTCGAATGATCAGTCCTTTTGGAGTGTATTTTGTGGCCTCGAAGAAGTATCGGCAGTTTTTACAATCCAGTCAGACAGAAGCCAACGTTCAACAAGTAAAGCGACTGACGGTAACCGTGGCGTATGTTCAACTGACGCATGATCAGCGCCGACATGTCAATCAGAAGGAATTTCGAATCTGAAATTTTTTTGAAAATATTGTTTTTTTCGATTTTCAGAATATTCACTTGGATATTTAGAAAGAATCTTACACCTGCAGCTCAAGAACGTTTCAAATTCTGAAGGCAACTGTAAAGTGTGCGTGTCAGTGCTTCCGCGGATGGTCTAGCGCCGCTTTTGTTCAGCTTTTTGACAGATTTCTAATTTGAATCTTTAAACACACACACGTAAAGATATTTAGTGGAGATCTGCGCATCCGCTGTGCTGCATTGAAAACTTCAGCAAAATTTGCTGATTGGTTGAAGCATTTTTCAAGTATGGCTAATCAGCCATCTGTAAACTATGAAAATGGTTACATCTGTAAATCATGACAATTTCAGGTTGGAGTTGTTGAAGTTTGGCAATTTTTTCCTGAGCTGCATTTTGTCTACCTTTATGAGCTTGGTATACCTTATAAAGGCAATCTTGATTCGCTTTTTGTTATTTAAAAGGTCGAAAGAATGGAGATGTATGTTGGACGTTCTGCAGCTAAAAAACGCCATAATGCAAAGCTGTCTTTGACAACTCGCAAAGGTTCTCTTTCTGAATATTTGCCTTTTATAAATATGGTTCCTGCTTGTTATTGAATGTGTTATCACCAGTTATCACCATGTTTTGCGTTTTGAAAACGTTTCCAAAGTGGAAATTTCCGTCAATCGTTTCAATGGTGAACATACGTGTTCAGTCCATCTTTTGTCGTTCACAAAGCACAACATTTTCGCAAGATCACTGCACTTACCGGTGAAGAAGCAACTCGCTTCGAAACCCCGGCTTTTATGTTGTTATCTTTTTTATTTCTGTTTTTACTGTTTTTGTGATAAAGACAACAATTGTGTTTACTATTTCGTTGTCGTGTTTTATTATTTGTTTTGTTTGTTTTTCTGGAAGAAAAATGTCAGGCGGGACGGCGGATACAGAAATCGTTAAAAATGATAAAAAAAAACTGTGGTGTGCTAACCGGTTTTTTCTGGCTGACCCAATGCTGGGCTTCTTTTTGCGGTCATAAAAACACGTGTCTCTACGCTAATTATACTGATAGCAAGTATGCATCGTAAAATCAGCTAAAACAATTTTATTTTTGAATGAGCTACGTAAACAAGAAAAAGTCAATCAATGAAATGTCACCGAAATGCGCGGGGGGATTGAAGGCAAAAATAAAACGGACAAAAATAAACTTTGCTGGGCCAATTAATGCAAAATTGTTTGTGTTTTCGGGCTTCAATCGACGTTGGGTCACAAGACAAATTGCGTGACGACAGATCAATATGAACGAGCACTTGTTGAATGAGTTCCAGGAATAAACGCTAAAAGGAAAAACAATCGCTGTTCCAGCTAACGAGCTGATTGGCTGCATTTGAATGAATGGCTCTGGGTGCACTAGCATGCGACCAATCAGCTTCCTAGATTTGAAGCAAGCCCCGAATTCACGCTCCAGACCGGCGCTAAAAACATTTGGGTCACTCATTCGCTTTCACGTAATTCAGATCAAAACAACTTAGCTGCAGGTTTTTATTATGGTGCGATGTCACACCACTTCGGGTACACCACCCACGATCAGTGCCGCATGAATGCACGCATAATTGAGAAAAACAATTCATTGCCGCAATTCCGTTGGTAACAGGTTGGTGGTGAAACATACAGGCTTAAAATGAGTGAAAATGGGAAAATGGGAATTTATTATTGGGTGAAAATGTGGGCACGTGGTGGGAGTCAGTTTTATTGACGCCCACAATGAATGATGTGCAGCATAGAGCTTTTCATTTTTGATAGATCATCACTCTTTTTTGTTCGTCATCAGGTTGGCTTACATGTATTCAAAATGTTGTCGCCTTCAAATCAAATGCAGACAATGGAGCAGATTTGCGCGCGTCACAAATTCATTCCTCTCCGTTGTCTTTGCTTTAATGAAAAGTCACACTTGCAATTCGGTCTTCACCAAGCTAAAAAAAAACCGGTTCCAGAAACAAAAGAACACACACGCGCCAGTTTGCCTGTCAGTGCCAGACAGAAAAAAAAACAGTCGCCATATGACAACATTGGCGAGCAAACTAGCTGGTGTGTTGGCGTTGTTTGGCGAACTGCAAACACATCATGAAACAAGAGACTGTATAGCACTGAAAGCACATATTTCGAGGAGAAAAATCGATCATGACACGAAAAAAGTGCATAAGCTAAGGCAGAAAGGACGCGCTGATGAAAGTACAAGCCTTTTGGTTCTATTGCAGTCTGCTGCCGCACAGCTCTGCCTCGTGGCCTCGTCTGACTTTTCCACAGCGTACCACGCACACGCTTGGATAATCAAAAATAATGCAAGCGCGTATGTTGTATGTAGGTCACCAAAAACTGAAATGAGCGTTTTTTTCGGTGCCGTTTTTCTGGAAAAAACCGGAACATGCCACGAATTGGTCGGTGTCCACACGAAAACCGTTTTTCCCTGTTTTATTTACTCTGAATCTTCAGCGCGACAGGCCGGAACTAGCTGTGCAGTTTTCACATCATGCCACGTTTGTGATGATTTTCACAAGGAGTTCGCGTTTGAGTCGTTTGACTCGTCCTGGTTTGCGCTGTTTGGAACTCATTTCTCGGCATATCGTGTTTCTCTGCTTCTTTTTTGGGCGTGATTTTTATTACCACTGTGCCATTTGATGTTCTGTCTACCGACTTTTTTAATACTGAATATATTTGACAAAAAACTATATAACCATGTGTGACGTTTCGGTACAGAGCTGACATTTTCGATAAAACTCATATGATGAAAAAGATCAGATTTTTCTAACATAATGAGAGAACATGCGAGTCTGATTTGAATGTGAGCTACGCAGACGAGGTCTAATATTTCTCGGGATAGATAAAGGTGGCTGGACAAAAAAATGTTCGGCATCGGCTGTCAGCTGCAGAATTACCATTTTTTTGCTCACCATGACAGAACGAACGATAATAAATTGAAATACTCGAACGCCGCCTTGCTTTTTGTGTTTTCATCAAAATCATGTTATGAGTTCGTTTTTTTTTATTTTCTGCCAATCTTGTCCATCATAGCAAATTGGGCCGCTAGCAAAGTGGCTACGCGTGCATAGTGGGGTGGTCTGATTCCTGAATGGCTGCACTAGCTTGATTTGCAACCAACCAACTTATTGTACTGTAAGTTTGTTCAAACCTGTCATTTTTGTCGCAGAATGCAGCAGAGCATGCGAAAGTTTGAATTACAGTGATCGTTTCGTGTATCGGGTTTGGTTTGACAGTCAAACACTCCATATCTGTGGCTAAATGGGTTGTCTTGCAACTCCGGTCCTTCTTCGATTCTTCCACGCGAGCTCTGCGATTTGCGAAAAAGTGACGGGTTTAAACAAACATACTGTACATCGTTCTAAAAAACAGTTTCTTTTGGTTTAAATTTCGCTTCAGTGAAGCTCTCATGCTCAAATATTTTTTCCGTTCTCACTACACAGGAAATGTGCTCGCAGAAAGCCATCGGACGCGTGTTGTTCTGTCTCCTCTGAGCCTTTTGCGGTGTCCAGTTTTGTTCATACGAACGAAACCTGACATCTGCATATGCGTGCTGTCACCTCGCTCGTATTTTTGCGCGTTTTCACTGTCACCGTCTGTGTGTACCACCGTGTGTGGTGCCTCCATGTTTCGAACATGCATACGTACACACACATTCCAACATGACGTTCTATCTGCAAAAAACCAAAGCTTTTCCATATCTTGCAAAATACTCTGATTGTTTCGCTGAAACATGCTAACTACACTGTGTTACTTTGTGTTTTTGTTTTTTAGTACCGATGTATTCCGACACTGTTTTTCACAAAGTTCACCCTCGCCTCGGTTTTGATGGCACTTTTGTTGAAAAAAGTATATTCACAATTGAAAAACATGTGAAGTCATTTTCCCAACAAAACACAGCAGCTCTTTCCAACATAACTGACCTTTTAAATTCAGCCTTTG
>JASANC010000581.1:0-70039 GCA_030248135.1 Theristus sp. LFF4_11 | reverse complement strand
TTTTTTAAAACGAATAAAAATAATAAAAAAATTTTCCAAAGCCCCTCTAGCCAACCCAACCTGGTTACCAGAAAAAAACGTTTGAATGGCGCGTTTTGGTTTGCTTTTCAGTCTTGCTGGTTTGTGATCATTCAGCAAAAATGAATCAGCATGCCATCTGCATTATTGCAGCACGTCCGCGTCCGCGTGGCCGCTTGGGCTGTTTTCAAATTGTTTCGTCGTTGTTTTTGTTTGAACACACGCTATTTTTTACGTGTGTTGTGCATTTTGTTGCAGCGCAACGGTGTCGTCTCATTTCATTGCGCAATCAGTTAAAATGTAAAAAAATCTGCCATCTGAGATGCGTCATCGTCAGCAACAGTCATTTGACGTTTTCAAGCATTGCAATTTTGAAGTTTTTGTGAAACTTTACTTTATCGATGAATCATGCGGATGCGCGAGCGAGCGCCAGCGAGCGGACAGCGCATCACGCATAATATGAGCTGAATATTCCCTCGCGCGCTTTTTTCAAATTTGCTCGCTGCGTCCAGCGAGCATAGTATAAGCCACAAACTTGGTTCTGTGCACACGAAACGAACACCCAAAGTTGTGCTTGGAGCCGCGAAAAAATTTTTATCCGACTATTTTTCATACGCTGTAGACACGAAAAACCTATTCTGAAATTTATGTTACTTATTTTCCTTGGTATTTTTTTTTTCTGGTATGTAATCAACATGTGTTCGCCCTTTAAATTTTTACCTGCGACACTTTCCCAGTCGAACAAAAATGTTCCCTGGGGCAATTCCACCCGGAGATTTTGAAAATTGGGTTAATTTTTTACCCAGACCCTGTTTTTGGGTAAAAAATTGGGCATTTTTAATTGTTGGGAGGGTTTTCACCTGGTTTTAAGTGTTCGCCCTTTCAGTTTTTAGCTGGGACACTTTCACAGTTGAACAAAATTTTTTCCTAGGGTAATTTCATCCGTAGATTCTGAAAATTTAGTTTATTTTTTTGCCCGGGCATTTTTTGGGGTCAAAATTGTGCATTTTTTAAAGTTGGTAGCATTTTGACTGGGTATCAGTTTTTCACTCTTACAAATTTTGTCTGAGCTACGAAAAATAGGAGAAATGTTCAGTCCGTAGGAATTCAATGCGCTGATCACGGATTTCGGGTTAGTTTTCTTACGTGAGCAACTCTAGATGCCGAATCGTGACGATATCGGGCGAATCGGCCGTGGAAATCGGCGAAATCGGTCCACGAACGAAAAACAAGAAAAGGGTGTTTTCCAGGGTAATTCAATGCGCCGATCACGAATTTTAAGTTAGTTTTCTTACGTGAGCAACTCTAGATGCTGAATCGTGACGATTTCGGGCGAATCGGCCGTGGAAATCGTCGAAATCGGTCCAGGAACGAAAAACAAGAAAAAAGTGTTTTCCAGGGTAATTCAATGCGCTGATCACGAATTTTTGGTTAGTTTTCTTACGTGAGCAACTCTAGATGCTGAATCGTGACGATTTCGGGCGAATCGGCCGTGGAAGTTGGCGAAATCGGTCCAGGAACGAAAAACAAGAAAAGAGTGTTTTCTAGGGTAATTCAATCCGCTGATCACGGATTTTGGGTTAGTTTTCTTACGTGAGCAACTCTAGATGCCGAATCGTGACGATATCGGGCGAATCGGCCGTGGAAATCGGCGAAATCGGTCCACGAACGAAAAACAAGAAAAGAGTGTTTTACAGGGTAATTCAATGCGCCGATCACGAATTTTAAGTTAGTTTTCTTACGTGAGCAACTCTAGATGCTGAATTGTGACGATTTCGGGCGAATCGGCCGTGGAAATCGGCGAAATCGGTCCAGGAACGAAAAACAAGAAAAAAGTGTTTTCCAGGGTAATTCAATGCGCTGATCACAAATTTTGGGTTAGTTTTCTTACGTGAGCAATTCTAGATGCTGAATCGTGACGATTTCGGGCGAGTCGGCCGTGGAAATTGGCGAAATCGGTCCAGGAACAAAAAACAAGAAAAGGGTGTTTTCCAGGGTAATTCAATGCGCTGATCACGAATTTTGGGTTAGTTTTCTTACGTGAGCAACTCTAGATGCTGAATCGTGACGATTTCGGGCGAATCGGCCGTGGAAGTTGGCGAAATCGGTCTAGAAACGAGAAACAAGAAAAGGTTGTTTTCCAGGGTAATTCAATGCGCTGATCACAAATTTTGGGTTAGTTTTTTTTATGTGAGCAACTCTGGATGCTGAATCGTGACGATTTCGGGCGAATCGGCCGTTGAAGTTAGCGAAATCGTTCTAGAAACCAAAAACAAGAAAAGGTTGTTTTCCAGAGTAATTCAATGCACTGATCCCGGATTTTGGGTTGGTTTTTTGTGAGCAACTCTAGATACTGAATCGTAACGATTTCGAGCGAATCGGCCGTAGAAATAGCATAGGCGAAATCGGCCCAAAAAACGAAAAATGAAAACTCTGAGGTATCCGGGGTTTAGAAGAATGTGTGACCAACGAGATCATGCGGATGCGCGAGCGAGCGCCAGCGAGCGGACAGCGCATCACGCATAATATGAGCCGTTATCCCCTCGCGCGCGTTTTTCAAATTTGCTCGCTTCCTCCAGCGAGCATAGTATAAGCCACAAACTTGGTTCTGTGCACACGAAACGAACACCCAAAGTTGTGCTTGGAGCCGCGAAAAAATTTTTATCGGACAACTTTTCATACGCTGTAGACACGAAAAACCTATTCTGAAAACAGTGTTACTTATTTCTCTTTGTATTTTTTTTTCAGTAGTGTAATCATATGTGTTCGCCCTTTCAATTTTTACCTGCGACACTTTCACAGTTGCACAAAAATGGTTCCTGGGGTAATTCCATCCGGAGATTTTGAAAATTGGGTTAATTTTTTGCCCCGACCCTTATTTGGGGCAAAATTTGGGCATTTTTTTAAATTTTGAAGGATTTTACGGCGTTACAAGTGTTCGCCCTTTCAATTTTTGTCTGAAGTTGTTCCATGACCAAACAAAAAAATTTCCTGGGGTAATTCCATCCGGAGATTTTGAAAATTGAGTTAATTTTTGCCTCTGACCCTTATTTGGGGCAAAATTTGGGCATTTTTAAGTTTTGAAGGATTTTACGCCGTTACAAGTGTTCGCCCTTTCAATTTTTGTCTGAAGTTGTTCCGTAACCTAACAAAAAATTTTCCTGAGGTAATTCCATCCGAAGATTTTAGAAATTGAGTTAATTTTTTGCCCCGACCTTGTTTTTGAGTAAAAATTGGGCATTTTTAAAAACTCGCACGGTTTTCACCGGGTTTTAAGTGTTCGCCCTTTCAATTTTTGTCTGAAGTTGTTCCATAACCGAACAAAAAAGTTTCCTGGGGTAATTTCATCTGTAGATTTTGAAAATTTAGTTACTTTTTTGCTCCAACCTTTATTTGGGTAAAAAATTGGGCATTTTTAAAGGTTCGCAGGTTTTGACCTGGTTACATGTGTTCGCGCTTTCAATTTTTACCTGCGGCATTTTCACAGTCGAACAAAAATGTTTCCTGGGGTAATTCCATCCGGAGATTTTGGAAATTAAGTTAATTTTTGCCCCGTGTGAGCATCTCTAGATACTGAATCGTGACGATTTCGGGCGAATCGGTCGTGGAAATTGGCGAAATCGGTCCAGAAACGAAAAACAAGAAAAGGGTGTTTTCCAAGGTAATTCAATGCGCTGATCACGGATTTTGGGTTAGTTTTCTTACGTGAGCAACTCTAGATGCCGAATCGTGACGATTTCGGGCGAATCGGCCGTCGAAATTGGCGAAATCGCTCCAGAAACGAAAAACAAGAGAAGAGTGTTTTCCAGGGTAATTCAATGCGCTGATCACGGATTTTGGGTTAGTTTTCTTACGTGAGCAACTCTAGATGCTGAATCGTGACGATTTCGGGCGAATCGGCCGTGGAAATTGGCGAAATCGGTCCAGAAACGAAAAACAAGAAAAGGGTGTTTTCCAGGTAACTCAATGCGCTGATCACGAATTTTGGGTTAGTTTTCTTACGTGAGCAATTCTAGATGCTGAATCGTGACGATTTCGGGCGAATCGGCCGTGGAAATTGGCGAAATCGGTCCAAAAACAAAAAAATAAGAAACTGGTGTAGTCCGGGGTAATTCAATGCGCTGATCACGGATTTTGGGTTAGTTTTCTTATGTGAGCAACTCTAAATACTGAATCGTGACGATTTCGGGCGAATCGGCCGTGGAAATTGGCGAAATCGGTCTAAAAACAAAAAATGAGAAACTGGTGTTTTCCAGGGTAATTCAATGCGCTGATCACGGATTTTGTGTTAGTTTTTTATGTGAGCAACTCTAGATACCGAATCGTGACGATTTGGAGCGAATCGGCCGTGGACTTTAGCGAAATCGGTCCAGAAAAGAAAAACAAGAAAACGGCGTTTTCCATGGTAATTCAATGCACTGATTACGGATTTTGGGTTAGTTTTTTATGTGAGCAACTCTAGATACTGAATCGTGACGATTTCGGGCAAATCGGCCGTGGAAATTGGCGAAATCGGTCCAGAAATGAAAAACAAAAAAACGGTGTTTTCCATTGTAATTAAATACACTGATCACGGATTTTGTGTTAGTTTTTTCATGTGAGCAACTCTAGATACCGAATCGTGACGATTTCGGGCGAATCGGCCGTGGAATTTAGTGAAACCGGTCCAGAAATGAAAAACAAGAAGTCGGTGTTTTCCATGGTAATTCATTGCGCCGATCACGGCTTTTGGGTCAGTTTTCTTATGTGAGCAATTCTAGGTACTGAATCGTGATGATTTTGGGCGAATCGGCCGTAGAAATAGCATAGACGAAATTGGCCTAAAAACGAAAAATGAAAAACCTGAGTTGTCCGGGGTTTAGAAGAATGTGTGACCAACGTATTGTGATTTTGGTCCGACCTTTGGGGCTTATGTAAAAGTCAGAATATTATCTAAAAATGCGGGAGACGCATATAAAAGGAGGAATATGGCCTTGTGTAAGCAGTGAAAGACTTGGCTCGACAACGCTTTTCAAGTCTCTGATGTGGTACACACGGATACAAGTACATAAGAGTCATATTTTTGCGCCGTTTATTCTTTATTTCGGTTGCAAGTGGCAACCCTCGTACATTGTAGACAAATGAAACTTTCACATTTGCTTTTTTCTAGCATTTAGCGACCTCTAAAACCACTAAAATAACGATCAGACTTTAGATCGCTGACACTGGTTTGCACAAAGTGTATCGCAGAGGCATTGGGAACGCAAGGTCTCCTTCTGTGGCAATGACTCACCGGTTTATCCTGTCACAAGAGTTTGGTAAAAAGGGTGAAAATCAACGGAAGACAACACTTTTTGCACTGGTGCTGCTGTATGCACAGCGGTGCGTACGTTAGCAACAACGATAAAGCTACATGCAGCAATGTTTTGCAATCTCTGATGTTTCTGTTTTTTTGCACAGAATTTACAGTATAGCTGATTAAACATGGCAGCTTTTTTCAGGGTGCAAGGAGCGCGCGAATTTTGAATGAAAGAAAAAGAAGTTCAGAAACCAAATTGTATGCCAAATTTGACGCGTTTTTTTGAACTAATGGATTATCCGTATTATTCTGTTCATTCTTTCTCCCTTGCACACATGATTGGAAATTATGTTGGATTTTTGAAAAAGACAACTCCTAGTCAGCGACTAATCCCGCCTTGATGGACTGCCTCATTTATTCGGCCATGCTGTACAGAATTTCGCACATGATGTGATTTTAGACTAAACTGAAGAGGACAATTGAAAAATATCTACATAACTTCAAAGTTTTTACGCTTCTCAGCAAGCTTTTAAACAACAAACGCGGCGCAAAAATATGACTCTTATGTGCTTGTATCCGTGTGTACCACATCAGAGACTTGAAAAGCGTTGTCGAGCCAAGTCTTTCACTGCTTACACAAGGCCATATTCCTCCTTTTATATGCGTCTCCCGCATTTTTAGATAATTTTATGGTGATGTGTTGGCTTGCGCCTGCACCGTGGCCGAGAGAGTTTATTTGTTTGTAATCGGAGTGTGTGCGCGTGTGTTTGCCGTTGGTTGTTGTACTTGGCGTGGATTGATGTACAGGGTGGCTGTCGTACAGCGTCGTGCATATTAGCAGAGTTGCATGGAACTCAAAGGATATTGTTGTAAAAACTGGAAGCTTGAGTGAAATGTATAGAAAAACAATGTTCATACCAGAAACGAGTCTTCTGAGCATTCTTCGTCGCAGAATGTTTTTGCTGTAGTTTTAGAATTACTTCGACAGCATCGACGAAACAAAAAGTTGTGGTGGTGGTGACATCCCCTGTGGTCGTGCAACAACTTTGACCGTGAATCGAACATGCGTGCTACATCTACCTCTGTCATCGTCTCTATCCTTTATTTGCGTTTGTTTCTCATTGATGATTGTGATGCAGTTGTTGTCAGTTCAGACGTTATACTGCACGCACCCACCAGCACACCGTTTTCTATCGGTCTGCCTTGAGAAATCGAGTCTTTCTCAGAAACTTGCGAACATCACAGTCACCGGTATATTTGTGATTCATCGTCTGTTGCATCCGTGATTATCACTGAAGTGTGCCGCACTTGGCTGAGAAAACGCTTTGAGACGTTGAGTGCATTCGTCGTTGTGCTCAGCCCGGCCGTCTGACTTTGTTGCTGAGTATCACCCCTATTCATCAGTGAACAGGTGTTAAGGCGTTTGTACCAATAAAAAATCGGGACTGATTGCGTTGTGGTTTGTCAAAAGAAACGTTTCCGTGACTGCCTGCGTAAACTGTTCAACAAAAGGCGACCCATTGTCATTCAACTGCTCAAAAATTCAGTGATTGCGACTTTGAACTTGATCATCGCAGTCGTTGCATTGTAACGTGCAGTCTTATACAGTTGTTATTGTTGCAACTTCCCGTTGCTGCATATGTGTAGTGCGTTTTCCGTGCTAGCTCATCACGTCAAAGTGCTAGAAAAAAAAAACAAAAAACAACACACAAATCAACACTACTTCAACCCACAACTTCTCTCCTTTTCCCCCCACCACAACCTCACCCCCCACCCCCCCCCCCCTTGAACCAACCCAATCAATTTGATTCCTTCTTCCCTTCTTTTCTAGCAAAGAAACACCCAACAAACTTTTTTGTGGAAGTTTTATTTTTCATAAATTAATTTTTTTATTTCGCTTGGAGACAACAAAAAAAACCCACACTTCCCCGCAAAAAAAACCGAGCCGTTTCGGTGAAACAAACCCCTCCCACCCCCCCCGGGCGGTAAAAAAAAATTGGGTTGTTTTTTTAGTGTTGTTGCCTTCGTGCGTTTTTTGCGCCCTTTATAAAAGTCGGGTTTTGTGATAAAACATAAACTTTATCGGAGAAATACTGAGCGACACGTTATATATGAGCCACACCACACAGCCACCGCTTACTGCTCATGATAGATAACACGTGATATTCAACTATCGTGTTTCAGTTATCGTGAATAGTTCCATGTCTAACTACATTGTTCACCAACATGCCGTTTCAGTTTGCAAACATACTTTACAGTATGGAACTTGAAAAGCAAACAGACACTTTTTCATTTGAATTTTTCGTGCGTCTGCTCGCCGCCCCTTCTCCGAAAAAAAAACACTCACTGTGAAATGCGTTTGCGTTTGCTTTTCTCTGAGCGTTACTATGTGATTAGCAATGATAGCGGGACGGGATGAAACAGCTGCAAAAACAAAATGAAACTGAATCTCGCGTGATTCATGACTGATTCGTGTCGCTTCGCAGCACAAGCTTATTTTCGATTTTTTCCCAGTTGCATTTTGATGTTTCAGACAACGCAGCAGAGACGAGTGCAGTGGCGGACGCGGACAACAATAATAAGCACAGTAAAACGAGCAGCGACTGCAACAGCGAGCGTCGAGCAGAGCAGCACGGCAACAAACGAGCGGGCAGAGCGCGTGCGAGCAGTTGTTCACTGTCAACGTCGTCGTCGAGTGAACCGGAGCCGCACAGTTTACTGCATGAGGCGATTGTGATGACCGTCAACGCTGAACACGACGCCACGGTCAGCATGAACGGTGCGCCGATGCTCTCATGTTATTTGCCTTCTTGGTCTAGTTTTGGAGATTCTTGGCCATTGTCCCGTTTTCTTAATGAGATTCTTGGTGATGATGATGTTATTTGTGGCAAATGTTCCAGTTTCATTGTGATGTTGTGTGCAACGTTTCGCAGGCTCCGGCGATCACCAGAGCATCCAAGCACAGCCGCTCGCTGCGTGCGACTCATTCTGGGAGTGTGGCAGTTACCGACGTACGGTGCGTCGCGTGGACGATGGGCTGCACTGGTGTGCGCAGTTGATGCAGATGATCAAGGAGCGCGGCAGCATTGAGGCCGCCTACGCGCAGCAGCTCAAGCATTGGTCACGTCGCTGGGCGGACACCATTGACAAGGGTGTGTCTAGGGTGCGGTGCGCGCCAGCAGCGACCACGCGCATTTCAACTCAACTCGTCTCTGTTGAACGCTGCTCGATCTATTCGTACACTGGGAAACCGCTTACACTCGTTAAGTGCCTGTTCATGCTGACGTTTGCTGAAGCTGGCGTACGTCACATGCACGTTTCCATGAACGGTAGCATGCGACCTAATGTGCCGTGCCGTACATACAAACGTCGCTGTGAACGGTAGTGTGCTAAAACACAAGACCTGACGTGTCGTGCCGCATACGCATGCGTCAGTATGAACGGGCTAAACTCTGCTCTCCACTCTACCTATTTATCAGCGTTGAACATTACTGTCATTTCAAGACTCAACTTTTTATCAGTTTCAATTTTGAGTGTTATTGTTTACGAACGACAAAGAATCTTTTTGTTTTTGATTAGTGTTCGCTGATTCTTGTTCAGCGATTCAATCGCCATTGAGCGCATTTGCAATTGAAAGCGCAGCTAGTTGCGAGCATCACCAAGCAGCACTTGCAGGCGTCGACTACAACACGTCTCGCGTCGCGTGGAAGGCTGCACTGCGCGAGGCGGACAAGATGGCCGACGTGCACACGCGCGTGCGCGACCGACTGATGGAGGAGGTGTACAACACGGTCAAGGTGTGGCACAAGGACAACTACCACAACAGGGCACTCACCGGCCTCAAGGAGTCACGCGACGTCGAGGACGCATTCAAGAAGGTGCGTCGTTGCAGTCACTGATCGCAGTTTCCGATACCGTCCGAGTTTGGGCATCAGTTCCACTTTGTTCCTCTCATTCTTTCTTAGCGACTAACTGATCGGTTTGAAGATGCGTTAGTCGAGCATGCATAATATGCATATCGGTGCACCAAGTTTTCGGACTGTACGGTTGCTCATTCATTTCAGGCGCAGAAACCGTGGGCGAAACACTACGCACATGTGGAGCGCGCAAAGAAGACGTACCATGCGGCATGCAAGAGCGAGCGTACTGCTCTCATTCAGGTGATCTGAACGACACTGCGGTCTCTTGAACAAATCTAAAACAAAAACTGTGTTTTTGATGTGCTCCCAGACACAGCTCAACAGACACACTAAATTGGACATTTTTCTGGGTTTGAATTCAGATGCAATCTCTCAGTCAGCCTGCTAAACAATGAACAAACAACAGTTTGTTTTAGCGAATGCCTTTTTTATTTCGAATATTCTTGTAGGATAAGAACGCGCAAGGCGACTCAAGTGTGTCCGCTGATCATTTGAAAAAGTTGACTGAGAAGGTTGAGAAGTGTCGGGACGAGCGTGAGAAAGCCAAGGATGCCTATGCAAAGGCGTTGCAAGAGTTGAACAACTACAATGGAAAGTACATGGAGGACATGACCATGGTCAGTGCGTCGTTGTTGTATTTGCTTGCTGTTGTTTTACTTTTTTTCATGAAAAATGAAAAAAATATATGACTAAAGTTTTATACCAGGTTTTCGAAAAATGCCAAGAGATGGAGTTGAAGCGGTTGAAATTCTTCAAAGAGATGCTATTCGGTATTCACAAGTGTCTCGATTTGACGCAAGAGCCGAGGTAATTTTTGATTGATTGAATTTTACCTGATTTCCTCAAATGTTGCTTTGATGTACAACAGTGAAATAGACAGGATGGTCACGCGAGATGGGCCACAATAAACGAACAAGAACAACAAGTCTGCTCAGAAAGCAACAACCACCAAGCGCAATACACGTTTCTCTGCAGGATGACAGCGATTTACAAGGACTACTGGCAAACAGTCGACAAGAGCGACCCACAGACCGATCTGAAATGGTGGGCACAAAAGCACGGCACTGAAATGCCCATGAATTGGCCGGTTTTCGAAGTGAGTTTCTATCCAAGTTGCTCTTTCATGCCTTCCTTTACCTGTCTTTATTGCGTTTTTAAAATTGTTCTGTGGTGGTTTTTGCCAACACGTCCATATCAATCAGTGGTGCGATTGATTGACTAGGATTTCGCCGAAGACTTAGACGCTGTCTATGCCCTGTCGGCACCGGCGCAGCGACTCAATGCAAACGCCAAACCCCTATCCGTAATTTCACGTTGCAATTCGGTTTTTCGCCTGCTCTTTTTATTGTTGTCCTGTTTAGCGTGTCTGTCTGTGTTTGTGCCGTAATTCGCTGTGTTTTTTTATTTGTGTAGAAAAATGAAAAAAACTCGCAAAAATACGCCACTTGTGTTTGGTTGATAGTTGTCTTAAGGTCGGTTTTGAAACAAGAACGTTCGCAGACTCGACAAAACATAATTTCGGTGCACTTTGTGTTGTGCGTTTTGAGCGGAATGTTAGCTAGAAATTCTAGCATTATGATTTGTTGCAAAGAGTGGGAGAGTGTGGGAGCAACTTTGTGGTTTGGGGTCCGCGGTGCGACTGCGCAGCGCACTCTGCAGGTTTCGTTAGTCCACCCGTCTGGTTGTCGTTCGCACACAATGGAAAGGTGTTCACATTTTTTGTGTCACAATCAACTGAAATGAATTTCCAAACGTCTTCACAGGAATACTCACCGGAGCTGCGTAGAATCACGAAGAAGAAGTTGGAGACGGACGCTGTGAATGCGGGCGGGGTGTTGCTGATTCGGCAGAAGCAGACGACCGCAGCGAACGAACAGCACGAGACGACTAGCACGAGCCCACCGACAGATCTGGTGCAGCCCGCTCAGTTAGTGCGCTGACACGACATCTCTGTCTGGGTGGTAGCACTGCTGGCGGCGCATTGCACCCTCCGCAAAATCATAGGCTATCAGACGTTGCTATTGCCTGATAGGCTGCTTTTCAACTAAGATCACTGAATAATACAACTAGCTAGAAGCAGTCTACTGATATGCCAGGCCAGATTCGTATCGCCGTTCATGCTACGTGTCTGTCTGTGCGTCGTGCAAAATACAGACAAACCGTTCAAAATACAGATTCTGAGGCGGCTCATTTCGTAATTTCAGCCTGATTATGTCGGGTAATTTCTGTGGTTGTTTCTGTGCAGCTTGTCAAGCGCAGGCGGTCATGCGAGCTCATCAGGGCAGGTGCAGCCAGTGAGCCCGGCGATGACCAGCGATCGCAACAGCAGCTGCAGTCCAACGACAACTGAGAGCAGTGGAGATCCCGGTGCGTTATGGCTGCTTTTTCATGCTTATTTTTCCGTGTCGGGGAAGATTATCATTTTTTCAAGCTCTGCCACTGCACTCGCCGACAGGAATTCAGTTTCATTGTTGACAGGAAATCAGCTTCATTCTTGACGCGACAGTTCAATTTTACTGAAGTGACCCTAGTCTGTGAAACAGGAGTTGGTCGTGAAACCGAATTTATTCCAACGTCATGCGATTAGTTGCGCAGCGCAATAAAAAACGATAATATCGAGCTGGCACTGTCTAAAGGGTGACACGTCAACTCCGGCCCACGCATTTCCGGCCCACGCATTAGCGTCCCGACATTTCCGGCCCACCCATTACCGGCCCACCCATTACCGTCCCACCCGTTACCGGCCCGACATTTCCGGCCCACTCATTTCCGGCCCACTCATTTCCGGCCCGCCCATTACCGGCCCACCCCAATAATCAGTTCTTCCTTCGCTGTTTTTCGCCACGGACAACGAAAATGAACTAAAACCGCACTCTAAACAGTACTGCCTGCTCACCGACATGCTTTCAACAAAAATACTTAATTTTTTTATTTCAGTTTTTGTTTTCGTTTCGCTCCGATTTGTTCATGACATTGGAAAAAAAGTTTCAGTTTGAATTTCGTCGATGAATCAGCTGATGTGTTTTTATTTATTGCTCTGTTCCGTGTGTATGCCAGTATCTGCTCGTCGATCTTTCGCCTGAAAATAAAAATTGTCAAAAAAATCTGTCAATAACAAAGTTCACACAAAATTCTGGGCCAAAAATTATGTCAGTTACATTTTTTGGGAAGAGCCTTTTCAACCCATTTTCAGAAGAAAGTAGTTTTGATGAATAAAATTTACTTTTTTAATTGATTAAAAACAATAATTGAAAACATCCGATTAAAAAAGAAATTAAAAAATGCGAACCCCAATTCAAAGTGTTACCGCCTGCAAAACTGAGTGAGTTTCTTAATGAAATATAGCGGTGGGTGGCGGTTGAAGTCACTGGAAGCGAATTATTGGGCTGGGCCGGTAATGGGTGGGCCGGAAATGAGTGGGCCGGAAATGGATGGGACGCAGATAAACGGGGCCGGTAATGGGTGGGCCGGAAATGGATGGGCCGGTAATGAGTGGGCCGGAAATGGTGGGCCGGAAACGCGTGGGCCGGAAATAACGGGACGCAAATGAACGCACGCTGTCTAAAGCCGCACCACCAGCAGAATGGGTTCCATTTGATGTGAACACGCTGATTGGCTGAATCAAGCACATTTCGGCTTCAGTCGAGTCGTGTGTGCATGTGCGTTTGCGTGCAGGCACGACAAGCGCAGTGAGCCAGCAGCAGCCGCGTGCGCTCGTGGTGCAGTCGGCGTTGTACGACAACAACTGGGACGCCGTCGTGCATGGTGACGAGGACGAGCAGGAGGAGGACGCCGGCAAACTCGTGGACGACGGCAGCGCTGGCGTGCCCGTGCGAGCGCTCTACGACTACGCCGCACAGGAGGAGGACGAGCTCTCGCTGACCAAAGGTGCACTGCACGCACGCCACGCGCGGCATGTCAACATACTCTGGCACTTCTGACGGTTCCGGTAAAACACTCGAAACGACACAGCTCTCCTGTGCCACTGATTGTCTGTGTCAATCAATGCGGCAAACTGTGATAGATGCATTCGAGTGACCCGCACCGAAATGACGTCACCTGCTATCTGTTATGCAAAGGCACCAGAATTTCAGTTTTACATTTACTCACACGTTTGTGTGTTGCTTTTTTATAGTTTGGGTTGTTGTGCTAGATGGCGATGGCGTCATTTCGGTGCGACACGTTCTCGAATGAATGGTTTATGACTGACCAAGCACATGGGCATGCACGTAGCAAAGAGAGTGTAACCAGCAGAAGCATGCGATCGGGTCGCCATCTCCACTGATCACGTTGTATCAATTCAGGTGAACACTTCGATAAACTCTCGGATCCAGATGATCAAGGCTGGTGCACGGGCCGCAAGGACGGCAAGCTCGGCCTCTATCCTGCCAACTACGCTGCACCAATCTAGGGTTTGCTTCTTATTAGAACTGGTGCAAACGTGTGCTTTTCAATTGGATTTGTTTGTTGTTGTTTCTTGTGCTGTCTTCTGCCGTAGCTCTCTGGCTGAACATACAAGCGAAGTCACCGGCCACCATTCCGTGGTGTTTTTGTGTCATTCATTGATCCTTGTGTTTCATTGTTTCGATCTGTGCACTGCGGTTCGTTCGATTCCGAGTTTTGTGTTGTCGGTTTTATTTGTTCCATTTCACCAATCATTATGAATTCCAGTCATTTTTGTTGCATTCAGTCTGATCAGTTCAGTTCTATCGGTCAAATTCCAATAGTTTTCAACTTTCAACTTTAAACACTCCTTCCATTTCTTAGTTGTGTTCTGTTATCGTTTTCGTATGTGTAGAAGTTCACAGTAACTAAACTTTGACCTTGTTTACTCATTCATACTGCTGATTGAGTATTTACATAACACTTCTATTTTGTCTTTACGCACTGTTTCTCTGAAGCAAAAACTCAATCCCAAAGAGGGTGATACAAAGTAACTGTCAGATTTTTTCACATCGTCGTTGATGTTATTTGTGATTTTATGGTTGTTCTTAATTGTACAGAACAGAAATACGGCGTTGATGTGCATTTGTAATACACAAGGCAATGACTTTGTATTGGTGTAGAGTTCTATTTGATTTTGTTGTTTTATTGTTTTTTACAGTGGATCAAAATTTCTTACAATCGTAAAAGAACTGATTGTTTTGCTCTCCTATCATTTTTACTTCTTATTATTGCTTTCTGCTTGTGCTATTTATATTTTAGTTTGGGTTTAGCTGATTTGTTGTGGCCCGAGCCCGAGTTCTCCCAATCGCTGTGATTCGTATCCGTTCAATATTATTTTCTATTGTTTATTGTTTACTCTTTACATTACCTTTATCGTTTTTGTGATTTTACATTTGAAATGTTGAAAAATGTGCCGTGTGCTTTTAGAATGATAATCATGGCCACTGAAATGTATCAAAACGTTTTTTTTCCATGTTTTCTTTTTATCATTTGCCCAGAAACCTGATTGATTGGCTGATTGATTTTAGCCACTTTAAACGGTTGCCTTTGTGTTCATGGCTAGTTTATGGTGTATTTATTACGGTTGTTGTCGTTGGTAAATTGGTTTCGTTATCCTTTTCCGGAACTGCTGTTTCTGTTTTGATACAAATATCTGAGCTTGGTTGTTTTATGCGCTGTTTGTTGTAGTTTTCTGTTCAATTTAACCGTTGTTCAAAGACAATATTTCTCACACAAAGTCTCAAACTGAATATTCCAAGCAGTACCGAAGACGGGGGGGGTACACCTTCAGAGCACCCGAGACCTCCGCGTGGGGAGGGGGTCAGGCGACACCCACCCCCAAAAATCTGACACTGCACTATCCACACCCCCTCGAAATTTGCTTGACACCCCCCCCCCCACAAAATTTTCTCGGACCATCCAAAAATCATGAATTTTTGCTCAATTTTTTGTCTAAAAGTCCAAAATATAAGCTGAATATATAATAACTTGACATTCTTCATTGTATTTTCAAAGATTTTACAGCAAAATTGAGCGTTTTGTCTTCAAAAATTTAAGCGAAAAAAATCATGGGTGGTGTACCCACCCAGAATTTTTTTACAATAGTGCACCCCCATGGCCCACGCCTGGGGGGTGCCACTGTACCATGATTGACACCCCCACTGAAAAATTTTCGGCACCCCTCCCCCCCAACGTGACGAGTGACGACACCCCCCTCTTAAATTTGCTTTCGCCTTCGGCACTGATTCCAAGCGTTTTTAGCTTGTAATAAAGTGAGAAATACGAAGCACGGAAATTTTAAAACCTTTTGGTATTCAGCTCAGCACATTCTGACGATAATGAGCAAATGAGAAACAATTTGAACGGACGCCATGAAAGTGTCCATTTGGAAGTAACGACTCCTTTGTTTGACTCTGCCGAAATTTTATGAATATGACGAAGGAATGCAGTTCGAGTTTGCGAAAAACGCGCCAGTTCCAACAGCAGTGCGGTTGCCCACTTCGTCCATACGTTTTATTTTTGGAAACATTGCGCCATGCGTATGTACGTTCAAAACAGTCACGATCTGTGTTATGAAAGCCAGACAACCATGGAACTCGTGGCGATGCTATCAACTGGGAAGCAAAACGGATGATGTTGCACACACGGCAAACACACTGCACCGCGAATACAATGCACTTTTCGCACTTTTATTCGTACATTTTTGATTAATGGCCATGCCGCCAAGATGTATAGAAGTATAGTTCTCGCGCAAAAAAAGCGCTTGCCATCTAGATTCTCTCGCGCAACTTTTTGCACAGACCACTGTCTTTTTATATGAGGCATAAGTAGAAATCGTTTGCTCGCGATGTCCTGGGTGTAATGAATTCAAACTTGATGAAAGTACCATCGTGGCATTAATTGCGTGACATTCGAAGCATTGTGCAGACGCTCAAGTGAAAGTGGATGTGAGATAGTCATTTCAGCACCGGCCAACAACCTCTGGTGGTGTGCAATTCAATGCTGAAAAAGTGCATTCACACAACATCTCGCCATGTCATGCAAAGATATGCTCAATTGTGAAACCGAAAACAAATGGTTTTTCAAATGTTATTTAGATATTTGCCGGTACATTCTTTCAATGTTCCTCTTCGTTCCAACAATACAGCTGTCAAATGCGCTCAGTCGACGAAGCCTTATGAATAATACTTTTTGTTTATAGCGTGACGTTCATTAAACGCTGTTGCTCAGTTGATTGGTCGCAGATGACATCAGCGGTAAAGAGGAGTGACACGCGCTGATTGTTTCCTGGCCAGCTTGACTGTTTCCGTGCGACAGTTTCAGCATATTTGTCTGGTTGCACCGACCAAAAATGGCAGAAAAACCAAATCATCAAAATTGCGCTTGCTGCATGCACTCTCGATTGGAACGATTGAATCTCTTGGAGTGAAAAAAAAAACGACGCAAAGCATGCTCGCAAATTGAGTCGATTTGCGCTTGTTGTGAGCGATGTATACATAGTTGCTTTTATTTTCGGGGCTCTTTTGTCGAAGATGCCACGGCACGGTCGTATTACTCGCAGTGATGCCGCAAAAGTGCTGCTGCGGCGTGCAAGCGAGCACGACGGTCACCGCAGTGACATTGACGACTCAAGTTCTCTCTGTGACGTCCGTTCTTTTTAATCCTCTGGTGAAATCCCAAAAAGCAAGCGAGTGCGCACAGTATTGAGAGAGCGACACAGAAAAAACATTGGCCCATTGGCCACAATTCGGTTAGCCAGAAGTGTACATGCCGTCTAAAGTGTACGCCCACGGTACAAAGAGAGACTGAGCAACTGTGTGCGAACTGCGAACAACACGCAGGAAATAGATTGAAACTGTCTTATGTGCTTATATTAAAGTCATTGAAAGTAAAAAAGATACACCAACCAACCTAGAGGAACGGCTGTTTTGTTTTTTTTTGATTTGCGCTGTCAATCAACCGCATGAGCTGGAGAGTTGGACCACCTGGGAATCTTTGTTCCTACTTTTGAGAGTTCCGCTATTTAGTCTGTCCATGGTACGTGTTTTTTGTTCAATTGTTGAAAACCACCTAAATTCCTTCGGCTTATTGACGTCCTAAAAACCATCCTGTATGTCCATTTTGATCGCTTCACGTGATCCCACGGTAACAACGACGAGTTACCAATTACTTTGATTTTTATCAAAAGACGGCAAGCAAAAAAATCGTTTCATATATGCAGCATTTGGGCTTGTGTCGACACTAATTCGAATCTGCCGCCTAGTCAGTATAACTTTTGCCTTTCTGTGTCCCGTTTCTGCATATGCAATTTATGCAACCAATTGGCTGACAACTGCTTCATACGAAACTCCGCCTTTATTCACACGCTGGTATTAATATCAAAAGAGCATGTCTTTGCCTGAGCAGTTTGCGATTTTTCTATTTTGAATCCTTGCAGGCATTTCCAAGTTTGTGCTGAATCGAGTGTTGTGTCGTGTGTCGTGGTTGGGCTACTCCCAACGGGTCACACCGATATAATGTAATTTATAATTTCATATTATTTTTATGTCTTCCCATCGCATCATGTCACTTCTAAACCGACATGCACACTTTTGGCGCAACTTTCATTGCCTGACGGCACGTGAGAACCACTGAACCTGCTTGCTGTTTTGTTGCTGCTGCTTGTCGTGCATACTGCATACTCCCTTTAATTAGCTGAAATTTTTCTCGATTTTTTTTGGGCCGTGCGTAAAAGTTAGTTTTGAAGACTACGGAATGGCCGATTAAACATGGCAGCTTTTCTCAGGATGCAAGGAGCGCGCGAAATTTGAATGAAAAAAAGACGTACAGGAAGCTGATTGTTTATCAAATTAATCGTGTTTAATTGATTCATTTGTTCATGCTATTCTGTTCGTTTTTGTCCATTGCACACAGGATTGGGGATTATCTTGGCATTCTTGAAAAATACAACTCCTAATCACACCTTTATGGAGAATACAATTAGTGCCTTATTTATTCCGCCATACTGTAGCTCTTTTTTCAAATAAATTTTGGCTTTTGAATTTTTACTCTCAAGAATAAAAAGAGTTTTAAAACACATTGTCCCTCCCAAATTCTTTATTTCTGTGACATGCTCGACAAGTGGAGCTCACGAAAAAATAAATCAAAGCGGCAGCTTCATGATCCGTTCCTTGCTCATTTCTGTTTTTCACTGCATTTAAATAGACAGACAGTTTTAAATTTCTCACTTGGTATTCAGACTTTTTGCAGAGGTAGAGCAATGGTAGATCAAAAATTTGAAATATTAGCAACAAAAATGGCATCGACCACGCCAACAAAGTTGGACCTGTCCATTCGATGAGCAATCTCAACCATCAACTGTGATTTGTGCCAGCGTCCGGTGTCAAGAGCTCAAATTGCTAATCACATTTTGGACTGCCGTAGCCACCGTGTTTTTGTCACCTTTGCACTTGCCATTTTGTTCGCCCTGGCGGCGCATACATCCACAGTGACCGCCAATTCTACTTCGACGCCCAAAACTTCCATCAGTGGGGGGTCCATGGGCTCACTCGAGGAACAGATAAGGGTCGTCGACAAAGTGGTCAAGGCAAGATAATAAAGTGCATTGTTGGTTTTTACTTGCTAATACTAAGAGGGTTACAGAATCCCGACACACCCTGTAAGTCAAACACTAAAAACTCGACAAAAACAGTGAGCAACCACTGGATAATGAAAACGTTTTAAGTTATAGTGGTGAATTAATAAATTACTTTTAAAAACAGAAGTTGCAAAAAAAAGTTAGTTTTTTGTTAAGCCTTCTTTGTCAGCGAAGGATTGTAAAGTTAGATGATCCAATTTTGGTCTAAACTGCGTTTCCCTCGTTGTTTTCAGAAGTTTGTGGTCCATTATTTTCAGGAATGCGATTCGTCCCGTCGTACACTTGATCAGTTATCACGAAGGCTCGACGATTTGTACGATGTGAGTGTGTATATGCCCGTCCCGCAACATTGATTTTTTTCAATTTAATTTTTTTTCATAGCTTTTTCAATGTGAATTTATTCTCTCAAAGCCATGTCATTATGTTCTGCCCGTTGTTTTCGTTTCGGTTCTGGTGCGAACTTGCGTGTCACTTATTATTGCCAAGACTTGTGTTGTGGGCAGAGGCGGTACGAACAAAAAGGAGCCACTGAAGAGGCTTTCTCAAAAATTGCGTCTAAATGAAAACAATCCGTTCGCATAATAAAACACATGCGACAATGAGTTTAGCTGTGCATGTGCTGCTCCTTGAAAGAATGGAGCCGCACGAAAATGGGCGCCAGACTTTGCGCAAAAGTGCACGGAGCGACATGCACGTTCGTTCGTGTCTGTCTTTGCGCTCTGCCTGCTGTGTTTTGTGGCTGAAATTCAATTTTGCCGTCGCGAGAGCCTTCTGCACCCGCACAATTTATCAAGTCGCTTTTGCTCATGGCTCGATGCCTCGAACTAGCAAAACTGTGATTTATTGGCGCCGCAGACTTCAGGCGAACCGTGAAAACGCACGACGGAGCGCACACAGCGCACACGAGGGCAGTGCAGGCGTGACGCGGATTGTCTGAGATTTTCGTTGCAATGTCTGCCTGTGCATCTGCGTTAAGATCACACACGAACATGCGCACATGGACATGCAGCCTCGTAAAGTAGCCGATCGCATGCACTTCACAGTTTTGTAACATGTTATGTATCCACACGCTGCGTTGATGCAGCGACAAAATGCAAACTTTTTGCGCGTACAGATATACAGCCACCATATATGTACATTCACAGATTTCCATGTACATTCAGGCGAATCTTCAAAAGCATTCACATAAACGCCAAAGCCTTTCCCTGGAAATGTCTATATGCGGCGCCTAATGTCATACGCCAGCGACGGTTTCAAACACGACTGAAACCAACAATAGAAATGTTTTAAATTCATGTTGTACTTTCACGGGTGCGAGATGAATGTAGTGCGGAGATGCAGCACTGGCCCCGAAGCACTGTGTCAGAGACGTATAAAAACAAGCATGTAAATATTCGCTCGTGATAAATGGCATGTGTACATGTGCATGTGTGTGTGCCTGTGTGTTTGCATGACTGTGCTGCGCGTGGCGTCCAGACAGACCAGACGTGCGTCACTTGCATGCAGCTGCAATTGATGGCCGCTGATCCCAACAGACCACGATGCGCCACCCAACACATCCAATTGCCACCTCTCTATGTATCGCGTATCCTCTTTCAATGTTCTTCGTAAAGTACACCACGGTAAAGCTTAGTCACGATAACCGCTGTCCACCGACAAATTTAGTGCAAAGTTAAAAGGATGTGCTTGCGCTTCGCTAACCAAACTCAACACCAGCACATTATGCGTTCAAGTGTATGTACATTTGTCAGTTTGAAAACAATGTGTACAGTGTAACTAATCAGCTGCTTGAGCGATTCGCGCCAACACTGGCGAATGAAACTTAACGGCTTTTCGTGTGTCAGCAAGGCATGCTGAAGGAAACCACAGTCGCCGACGACGACACAGCAACACAAATCCCAAATGATTGATTTCGTGTTCTCTCATGCCATTTCCTTTTTGCGTTATTGCGTATGCGTTGTTTTGTCGTTAGCACGTCTGTGTGTGCAAGTTTTCGTTGTTTAAAACGAAAAATCATGGTTAGGCATGTGCTGTATTGTTGCAGTTTCAGTAATGGATATACTGTATGTATGCGGGGAAATGTAGCTCGAATTTACTACAACCAAGTGCAAAAATATCGCAACTAATTCGCTCATTTGACATGAGCATTGGCTCGTTGTTAGCATGCCTGAAACCGCTGACTCTAATGCATCTCATTGCATTTTCTGCTTTGGTCGCTTTTGCGGTTTTCTCTGGCGTGAATAAAGAAACCGCGGGCGCAGCAACAAAAACGCGAAAAGGCTAACCGGCAGGCAGCAGGAGAAAGAAAATACACTCGTTTATGATTTTGCGACCTGGTGAAAAAAAACAGCCGCCGTTGAGTAGGTACGTACGTACAAGTACACATACGAACAACATGTTTTGTGGGTTGGTTGCACAGCGAAAATCTAGGACACAAAAGTTGGACGTGCACGGCGCTGTGTAGTGTGTTCACTGATGCGTGTGACACACGGGCTCGTTTCGCTGCTTCATTTTCGTGCGTTGCATGCACCTGGCTTGCCCGCGCGTTCTTTCGCTGTTCGTACTAATGCACCGGTGCTATGTCAAAATGGTGCCACCGCCGCGCTGTGTGAGCGATGTGTATAAACTTTGCATTTATTCGAACAATCAAAGCATGAGCCGACTCATACACGGCAATATGTAAGATGGCGGAAATATGGCGCCAAATGAACGAACATTCACAGTGACAGTTTGTGCTTAATGGAGTCAAATGCGCGGTAAACGCAGCGGTAAACAACCATAGACACCGCAGCCCGTTTAGAAACACTGAAAATAAAAAATCAGATGCGTCTTGTGGGCGGCTGAAATGTTGCATGGAGAAAAAAAGCCGTTTTAGAACTCCATTCTTGCATTGACGAAATGGAACAAGCCAGGAGCAACGTTTGAAATTTGAAGATTCGATCTTGGGAGAAATAAATGCACACGCCAAGCGATTTGGAATGACGTAAATGATACACTTTGAATCGAGTTGCGATAGTAGTAAAAGTTGCGAGTGATTTTGTGGTGTATTGTAATGGTTCACAAGCAATGCAACAATCGACGGACAAAACAAAGTGAAGCTGCACATAACCAGAGAAATCAACGAGCTGGCTAATGCAAAATTCAGTCTGCATCTACACCACGCACAAAACACCACAATTCACGAATTACCATGCTGTTCATACAGTATTATCGGAGTTTCCTGCTTTTTCGCGAAATAAAATGGAATGGAATAGAACATCTCTCACCAGAACCGAAAAACGCACAACCTGACCGACACCAAAATCCAAAAACACAACTGAATTTCAGTGAAACAGGAATTTCAGGAGGTGAAGCACTACCGTGAGTTTCTGATCTACGAGCGCAACCGTCGTGAGCACAGCACCTACAAAGCGACCAATCCGCACACCGATCGCACGCCGGCGCAGACCAACGAGAACATCTGCGGCACACTCGCGCAACTCACCGGACAACTCTCGTCCGTAAGTGACGCCAAGTCGCAGTGACGTTCACGGACAGCACAACATGCACAATGCCGTGCCCCGCTCTCTGGCATGCGATGAGAGGGATAGAACGGCTAGAACTGCAAGTGCAGTGTGTCCAGCTGATAACTTGTGTGTTTGCGGTTGTTGGTTGTGCAACCAGATTAGTTTCCATTCAACACCCGTTGGTTTGATGCACCGAGCAAAATGCGCAGTTCAACAGTTTTTGTTGAGCTACAGTGTAGCACAAAGTGCAACAATTTTGCGCAGGACTGGCTTGAGAAGCTGCGTCAGATCAACCTGAGCTCAGCGCCAGCGCCGTTGCCGGGCGCCTCGTCTTCAGGCAACGTCAGCACCGGCAGAGCAAGCACAAATTCAAACTAATCAACCGCAAACAACATTCGCAACAATCATGAGTGACACAACGGCGGCACGGTAACAAATGAACACTGACTAACTTCGGCACATCGAATCGACCGATTTAAAACTAACAACGAAAAATTTTAGAAAGAAAACGCCGGAACTCCGATTGACAGAAAGCAAAATTAAAAACACTGTCTATTTTCTGGCCAGATTTCTTGAAAGAAATACATGGAGATTTCCAAGTTTCCAACTGAATTTTGAACATCTGCATTTACACTTTAGTTTTGGTAGTTGCTTGCCACAGTCGCTTAGAAAATGATTGAGTGCATTTTTTCGTCTTCATCACACGTCCAAAGTATTACTTTTGTACAGTACCACATACGTGATCATTGAGTTGTTTGTGATTTTAATGACACTTTCCAGCCATAATTATTATATTATTATGTTTCAGTTTTTACAAAACTAGATAAAATGTTTATATAGCTCACTTCTGCACTGTAATAGTGGAACCAACAACCAACACCGGTTTTGAAGGCCAAAATTCCGTTCAACTGAAATAAATCAGAAAACGTTCACAACCCCAGCAGTAATGATGTTCAACCTTTCTAAACATGAGATGCATATTGAATTTTTTATTTCGACTGAGTTTTGAGCATTTGTTGCTAAACTGAAGGCTTGTTTATACCTGTACGTCGACGTACGTCAGGTATGAACGGTAGTATGTAATAACACGAGACCTGACGTGACGTGCCGTGACGTAGACGCATACGACTGTATGAACGGTAGTATACAATAACACGGGACCTAAAGTGACGTGACGTGCCGTGTCGTGCCGTATACGCATACGTCAGGTATAAACGGGCCTTAAGGCAGCGCATTAAAGCAACTGCATGGTTAATCAGCAGAATATTTTTCCGAAGACACATTTTCCTCAATGATGAGCTTGCGAGAACTGATGTCAGGCTGATGTATGCCAACGGAGTCTCAGGGACTCAAGAAAGTGCTCATGAAAACGGACGTGTTGACATTCAGGGTGGCGTGCCACCAGCGATCCGGCAGATAGAGCACCTGGATAAAACGATTTGTTTAGGCGTTTGGATGAAAAAAACCGAATTTCTGACTGGAAAAGGAAAAGTTAGCTACGACATTCAATTATAACTGCATTTGTGAATTCGCAAGAATTGCAAGGTGGTTGTTTGCACTTTCCGGTCAAACTAGTGAAAAAAAACACACGCAATTTGTGAATCCTGGAGGAAGTTGAATCTGGCACACTGAATGGCTGTCATTTAGCTGCTCACACCAATCAGTGAGCCTAACACGTACAGCCAATCAGCTGATTGCATATAATTTACAGCTCGACTGTAGTTATATGCAATCATCAAATTCAGCAAACCTCGGTCGGATGTAGTGTGCATTCGAGCGGTTTTTGATTGTGGCTCAATGCCGGGTAGCGGCTTGCGAACCACTGCAACGTCGACATGTCCGGGTCAAACGTCGGCTCCGTGCTCGGCGGATACAAGAACCAGCGCTGCGCGTATTCAAGCAACTTCTACTTTTTTCAAAAATCAGAAATTCCAAATACCCAATCATAAACCACAAAATTGTGTTTTACGTCGATCACAAAATTTCCATTTATAACCTAACCATTCAATTGAAAAAGTCCCTGTCTGACACGAATGCAAGGAAAAAACTAACAGCAGTATAACAGACAGTCCGCAGAATAATAAACCTCTATTTCCACATTCTTCCGTTGAAACGGGCGCAAAAGTAACTTGAGCCAATGCCCTCTGCGCTTGCGTGTCTTTCTGCGTAGGTTACCGAGTTGGATGAGTCTTTTCGTTCTTTATTTCGCGGCAGCCGCAAAATAAATGTAGGTCATGAAAATTTTATGCATGCGCGCTAACGTGATATATGGGTTCAAAAAGGCCACTAAGCAGAACACATAGCTGGATGGTTGTAACTTGTGACACGATGAAACGTTATCAAAATAAGTAGAAATTTTTGGGCAAGCATATTGAGTAAGTAGATGTGATTCGGTAATATGTTCAACTATCCAAATGCTCTAATTTGACCAACCTTGATTCCATAAATGACCTCCGCGTAAACAGGACCATGCAAATGAAAAGGCACCCCAGTACCAGCGCCTATAAGTAGCGTGGATAAAAATAAAACACGCTAAACTATGATCACAACAAATAACCATGGTCAATTCAATGCCGACCGGCGATTCCAAAGCTCAACATGGAGCTATGAGCAGGCAGGGTCCAAGGTGGACGAATGTAATGTTTCAGCAAAGGATCCCAAGCGTCACGATCGATGTCACCGAATAAGTAGAACGTATCTGAAAAGAATCGAAAAACAGCAACATCACGACACAAATGCGATTCGATTTGACCGTCTCAACCAATAAGAATTCAGTTCTCGACATAAACTCGAATTCCGTTTCCACGTACCATTGCCGCGCCTCTGCACGTTCTGCGGTTTCAGATATGTATCAAAGTATTCGTTCAACGTTACCGCAACTGAAATGAAGACGACGAACATAAAGAAAACTGAAAACGAAGCGCACTAATGAGAAGAATACTGAGCGACGAACCCCTCGAGTAGGAGTATGTGTTGGCCGAACTGAGCTCCACCATGAAATCACCATACTCATTCGCTAGGCGCTCTCTCGTTGACAGTCGCCGGAATTCGCTGTTATCAAAGTCGGTGATCACAAACGGCTCCGTGTATGCGAACCTGAAACCGGGCAAACAAAACATTTGAAACTGACGCCTGAAAGTAAAAAACCAATCGGAATGGTCTGGGAAACGATTCACGAAAATGTAAGCAGACCTTTTCAAAAACTCCTGCTGCGTCAATTGACCGGCGGAATGGCGCTCGACGTTGCAAGGCCCCTCGGGCACAACACGCTCAGAATCGCTGGTCAACCTGCAATGTGCGCGAGCATCGTTTTGGAATTTCGAACGAAAGCTGCACAATCGAATGGTGCACTCGACATGCATCTACTCACCATCCACCGTTGTCCAACAGCGGTGACGTGCGTTGTTCAGCTTCAGCATCAACAGCGAGCGCTGCGCACGCAAGCAGCAGCAGACCGCCGGTGAGCATGCGGAGACGCGCTTGGAACGAGCGACGACGGTTGATACGCTGCAAATGGCACCGACATTCAATGCTGCCAATTGGATCGTGCTGTTTCGTAATGAATGCAGTGCACACCACGCTATGCACGAACACCCTGACAAAAGTATCGAGGCGAAGGGCGATTGAAGCACAGCAGCGTTTCAATTACCGCTGACACAAACAGAGAGACCAAGGTTACCGCAAAGTTTGTTGCAATTTGCAATGCCAATGTTCACATTTTATTCAGCACGACAAACGTTTCAACGGATCCGTTACTTTTAATTGATAGACTTTTGAATTTTCGCATCACAAAGTAAAGGTTAGGTCAACAGAAAAGGTTTTTTAACAGAGACCGAATCACAGATTGTAGTCACACGTTGCAAGCTGACTGAACAAAACCAAAGTATCTCAGTTAAGTTTCACACGGTTCAATATTTTTCGAAAAAAAGTATGTTGAAGGCTGTTATTGAACGGTAACATGCAGAAACAGTGAAATTTGCGAAAAGATTCATGATTAAAATTATTTTTCATTTGAAACTACAAAGCAACGTTATTGTACTGCAATTGTTTATGGGATATTTTTACAATCGAGAAAAACGCAAGCAAACGCAGAAGATAACCAAAAAATCACAGAAAAGACCAGCAAGGAGTTGCTGAACTGAGTTCGTAAGACAGAGAAATAAATAAAGACAACAAAAAGATTTTTAATGGCTGAGAATGAATAAAATGATGCTTTGCTTTTGTGATCAGTGAAACAAAAATTTTAAAGCACCGGTTTTTAACGAAATAGAAAAACAGGATTGGAAACAAATTCACAAATTGTTTAAAAATTTAAAAATTTCCATAATACGCAACTCGCAGACACACTAAGGATCAGTTTAGACTGCACCGGTCCGCTGCATTGCCGTGCGAGGTCGTGATCATGATTCACACCTTCCACACCCTCGCACGGGTATTAACGTTGAAAAATACACACAGTTTCAGTTGCGGTTGTTTGTTGCAGCAACAGAAGCACTTTGGCATTAAAGCAGTAAACAAAGAAGGCGTTCATATGAGATGGATTCCGAACGATTTTCAAATACACAAAATGGCACTGAAGCTGGAAAAACCTGCCGGAATCCGTCTCGCTAAGAATAGTGAAAATCATGTTGCACACGCCATTACTTCACTGCATCCGATCATCTCGTGTTCTACTTGTATACCCGCACAAATATACACTTCCTACTTATTCTGGTTCACCATAACAGTCGCCATAAACAATCCAAACACTAAGTGCATTCACTGAAACGGTATAATTGGACGGAATAAGGAAAAACTGACTGAACGAAAAAAAGAAAGACTAACAAAAATACTGCTGTTATTGACAGAAAAACTCCGATAAATACATCTGGCCATGTGGTCGCCGTGATTTTGTCTACAACGCATTAGCATCGTCGCACTTCACACAAACGCCCGTTCGTTCACTGACCCTGTTCAGTTTGTCCATGTACGGATCGATGTGAACGCCGAGCCATTCATCGATCACTGACTGACGATAAACCGGCCCCATCGCCAACGTCATGAAGTCACGCAGGTGTGTCCAGTCCAACAAAAGTCTGCAACATGCTACATGCACAATCATGAATGATTCACCCATAATAAAAATTGCAAATGAAACGCAATCAGCGGATGATTGGCTGCTTTTGAATTTGACTGACTGTTTGCTCCAATCAGCTTGATGCCGCCAAATACCGTCTCAGGTTCACACGCTGGAATGCACGATTTGATGTGTTTTACAGTTTAACCAATTTGAGGACTCTAGTGTTGCCTTCAACAACATGAATACACGCAACGTGAAGCAACAGCTACGAAAAGGGGCATGTTCAGAGACGCTCACGTTTGCGCCTTCGTGTGCAACTGTCTGACCATGCCTGCATTCACGTGCCTTCGCTCCTCGTGGTAACGACTGAACCAACCACGGAACCTGCAAATTCAGCAAATCACACAAAAGTTTTTTTAGTGTTGCAGCAACGGAGCATTCTTTTTTGGATACTTCCAGCCAACCAACCAATCGGAACTGAAGAAGCCGGGGCATGTACTGGCGTGTAGGTTTGCTTGTTGATGTGAGCCAATGTAGACGCTTTGACCGGGAAAACTCCACTGCTCAACGACGTTCACTGGCCTGCAAGCACGTTGTTGCAATTTTTGTACATTTTGCACGCGAACTTGCACGAAAAATTGCAAAACGTTTTCTTGAAATGTGTCACCTCGGCCTCTGTGCGACGGGAATCAGCTGATCGTCCGCACCGTAACCGACGAGCGCAGACGCACATTGGTGAGCGCTCTCCGTGAATTCACCTGTCATAATGTTCAACCATGATAGTGTCTTTTATTTTCGTCCCGCGTCTCAATGCGCGCTAGATGGGTAAGCAGTCTCATGCAAAACGCGGGAATTCAAAATTGGCAAAGGGATCCGTGTCCCCTAAATAAGGCCGGGTCACTTTACTTAGGCTATTCTGAATTACCACATAAAGATTGAAACTAGTCTCCTTTCACGTCCACAACCGCATTGAGTGATGAGTCGCAGGTCTTAAAGAAAAGACAATACCATGAACCGCCTTTAAAAAATTTGAAGCAAGACCAAAGACGATCCTGCGAAACAGATGCCCCACAAACAATCGGGCTTTCGCCTCGACACGCGAGGCCTGGTTTGCTTGTTTTTTTGGTTTGATCAAGACACAAACTCGATTTTGTAACAGCAGGTCAGTTTGCAAGACGCACACGAGCAGTCTGCTCACCATGAATCAAGGTTTGCAAGCACAACGCCAACGAGGGCAGAGCGGCGGGCAGCAGCTCGCAGAGCACACCAAAGTGATCGTACCTGCAGAAAACTAATGGAGGAAGGTCAGTTGAAATTCAATTCAAGAGTAAACCACCAAAATTCGTGCGCTCACTGACCTGGACCAGCCGGTGAGTATGGTGCCAGCCCACTGTATCGTGTCCTGTTTGTCGTGCATCACCGCCAGCCACAATTTGTGATTGGCCACATGTTGCGCCGTGTCGGGCGTCGTCTCCATCGGACCGGAGGCCCCTTTGAACGCGCTGGCCGCCCACACAAACGAACACGGAGACAGCTGCGTCCACACGTCTGCATGCACAACACAACACTGCCAATTGGCCTGTCACCGAGATACGCTGTGGAGACGATAGTTGAAGATTTTTGCTTCAAATGCAAAAAACTGCAAAATGCGCTCTTGCAAACAAATTGTAAAAAAGCTGTGAATGTAAAGCGTGTCGCGGCGCGCCCGACCAGGTATAGCATCAGCACCATAATACCAGACGACAACGTCAACTGCGTCCATCAGGCCGGACGGCGCGACGTCGCGAGCAAAGTCGACGCCTCTGAGAGAAGCACAAAAAGTGAAAACAGTGAAAGTGAGCGTCAGCTGATTGATTTCTCGACAGGGCGAGCACACCATTATTATTCACCGGAGCATATCGTCCCAAATGAGCGATCGAACGGAGCCGCCGAGCGATGACATGCGAGCTCGCACGTACGCGGACAGCCTGACGACGTGCTCGCAGAACAGACGCACCGGCGACCACCCACGCACGCTCATTCGCTCGCGGCACCGATCGCACAGACCAAGTTGGTGCACCTGCAATGCACAGCGCATGCACTCTGCGAACACGCTGCTTCACGCTGCACGTTGCTATCATCTCTTCTTTAAGACCTGCAACTCAACGCGGTTGTAGACGTGAAAGGAAACTAGATACAATTTTTATGTGGTAATTCAGAGTAGCTGAAGTGACCCGGCCTTATTTTGGGGACTCGGATCCCTTTGCCAATTTTGAATTCCCGCGTTTTGCATGAGAGTGCTTACCCATCTGGCGCGCATTGAGACGCGGGACGAAAATAAAAGACATTATTTGCTAGTGTCACAAAATAAGAACGTGTCGCCTGTCTAAGAAGAAATACATCTGCTGTCTCTCTCTGACAGTCTCCTAATTACAACGTGCACTATGATTATAACAGAACTTCATGAATCATAACAACAGCATCAGCCTCCATACATTCACCATAGTTCTCGGAACCGGTGAGGGGCATCGCAAACTGAAAACAGAAAACCAGAGAATGAAGATCGTTCTCACTTCGTCACATCCAATGTGAACCAAGGGCAGTTGGTGCACGTGGAAGTCGATCACTTGATCCAACATTCTCGCAACGAGCGCGAACGACTCTGCAAATGACGATGCTAAAAATGAAATGAGATCTTAGAAACTGAAGAGACAAACAATGAAAAGCTGACCTTCGTTCGACGGGCAGATACTGTTTGGATACCACTGGTGTTCTCGGAGGTGTCGATGTTGAGCGTGTTTCAGCACGAACTGAAATCACAACATTAACAACAAGCTGACAGAGCGTACCAACGTGCAGCGTCATCGTGAACAAGCATTGCATTTTGCGAAACCAAACCACCAGCCTCCATATGTCCGAACGTTTGAATCAACGGCACCACCGTCAAGTCGAGTGTTCTGCATTCCATCAGGAAATCACGCAGCTGCTGTGGCCTGAACAACATCACACAGACATCAGCACGAGCAGCGCAGCGATATTCATGAACACGATCACGATGTGCTACACAGCAAAACGACACTCAGCAAACAGAGAAACGCAAAAGCACACTCTCACGGATAAGCGTGTGCGCACGCGAGATGCGACAACTCGCCCGTGTACGGGAACATGTCTTCGTACTCGATCAGCAGCCCCGTGGCACCCATGCGCTTCAGCAACGGCAGCAATTCCGACAAGTACTCCAGTTTTGGCGCGGCGCCTTTCAGGTCAAGGTGCACCAACCTGAAAAAAACCCACAGAATGCACAATAAATAAAACACCGAGGAATTTGAACGAAGCTTTTTGACACGGTTGACAATGATCTATCAAAAAAGCAAAACACACTTTGGCATCGTGGCGGTCAGCGCCATTGCTGACTGAGACATTCGCTTGAAACTGCAAATGCAGCACAGCGCAGCGTAGCAGCTGCGGCGGGACAATCAACAGACAACAAGACACGATGAATACTGCATAGCAGGGGTCGAGATTAGACTTGAAATTTTTTTAAACTTCAAAAAAATCTGGATTTATGTACATTCATCTGAAAATGCGTTCAAGATACTTTCCACAGAAAGTGACATTATGTTTTTTCCCCAGAGTTTCGTTGTGGACTTTGTTTGTGGCAGAATGTTTTTGACAATTTTTACTTTCAGGTCAAAGATCCACGCTTCTTATAGGAGACGACAAATCGGCAAGAATCAAGAGTTGACAAGCTGAGTTGAGTTAATAAGCTCTGAAAACCTCAATTTTGGGACAATTTTTTGAAAGTTCAGCAAAAAGTTTCTTTGATATTACTTCGTAAAACCTTTAGCAGTCGATTTAGCACCCCCCCCCCCATGATATTTTTTCGCTTAAATTTTAAAGGAAAAACTTCAAAATTCAAAATTCAAACTTCAAAAAATAAAAACGCTAAATTTTGCTGCAAAATCTTTGCAATTACAATGAAGAATGTCAAGTTATCATATATTCCGCTTATATTATGGACTTTATAGACAAAAAATCATGATTTTCGAAAAAAAATTAGGGTGTGCAGAAAATTTGGGGGGGGGGGATTTTCCAGAAGAATAAAGCTCCAAGACGGTGAAATTTTGCAAAATTGTCAGCTCAGCAAGAAAAGGAGAACACGAAAACGCAAAATAAAAATATGAAGACTGATTTGGTTCTCTTTTGGAGTTGAGGAAAGATGTCTGTTGTTTTTATTTTCATATTTCCAGCGAAAAACCTGCGGTATAAATGTTTCAGACATCAGAGAAATAGAGAGAAACAAAGAAAAATGGAAAACAAATCAGAAACAAATCGAATTGAATGCTAAAACAGCTGAAAATTTTAATTGGTACCGGATCCACCGAGCACCGGATCGACCGGTACCGGATCCACCGCAACGCCGGGTGGGGGGGGGCGGGGGGGCAGTACCGAAGGCGAAAGCAAATTTTCGAGGGGGGGGTGTCGTCACGTGGGGGGGGTGCCGAAAATTTTTCAGTGGGGGGGTGTCAGTCATGGTACAGTGACACCCAATTTTCTGGGGGGGGGTGCACACCCCCCACCCCACCCATGAGATTTTTTCGCTTAAATTTTGAAGGAAAAACGCTAAATTTTAATTTTGCTGCAAAATCTTTGAAATTACAATGAAGAATGTCAAGTTATCATATATTTAGCTTCGCAAAGCTTCATTATGATATGCACCTGCCCCGCATCCGCATTGCTCATTGCTCATGATCCACTGGCGCGCGTGCACACGCTCCGCACTCCACATAAACTCGTTCAAAACGCAGTTATTTTCATTCTTGCTTTCTTAAAAAGGCTTGGCTTAGGTTAGGATTAGGTTAGGAACAGGTTTTGCTTAAGATTAGGCTTTGGTTTGGTTTTTAGGTTTAGGTCCGTTTTAGCAATGTCCGAGAACATCCAATTGTGGAGCGTGAGTTAACTAGAGCGTAATATCATAAAACGTGCCAACCATTTAGCTTATATTATAGACTTTAAAGACAAAAAATCATGATTTTTGAGCAAAAATTCATGATTTTTGGGTGGTCCGAGAAAATTTTTGGGGGGTGTCACTGTTACTTAGGTCCATCTAGGGGGGGGTGGGGGGGTGTCTAGCAAATTTCGAGGGGGGGGGGGTGGATGGTCCAGTGTCAGGTGTTGGGGGGTGGGCGTCGCGTGACCCCCCCCACCCCCCCACGCGGAGATCTCGGGTGCTCTGGGGGGGTGTACCCCCCCCCACCCCCCCTCGTCTTCGGTACTGGGGGGGGGGGCACCCCCGCCCCCACCCACCCCCCCGCCAACGGTACTGATCAGAATTTGATTGAATTTCGAGCCGGTATGTGTATTTTCACTTGGGCTGGCTGGGGACAATTCGTGACCTTTATGGGGGTCAAAACACCAGAAGAGGCATGGTAACGGTTTGGAAAAGGGGTAAATGAGAATGAGGTCACCCAAACAAAATCTGGAAAGTTCCGCCATACGGGAGTCATTCGGGAAGGCGATTGCACATCAAATCTCAAATGTGGTTCTTCGAACCAGTACCGTGGGCGAGGGGGGGTACACTACACCTAGGGTTAGTTAGGGGGAAAAAATCCGGATTTTTTTTAAATTAAAAAAAAATATTTTTTTTTAATTTTTTTACTAGTTAGGTTCGTTCGAAGCGTCTCGTCGAGCTGAGTTCATCTAGACTATTTTCAGAACGATCCGGAAAACTATAAGAGCGAAAATCGTGTTTTATTGAAATTATGTCCATTTCATAGAGGGAAAGTTGCATTTTCAACAGTAAAACAGGACAATTTTCGACGTATACTTGAATATTGAACCGTTCTTAGTTGTTCCTCTTTAGAAAATTACCAAAATTTGACTGTGTTCAAAAATTCCTGTTTGCTGTAGCTAAGTCGGCAACCCCTGTCGACCCGGTCGCCCCCCCCCCCCAAGACACTTACTTTCAGGTTCAACCAGCTATGCTATCTGCCACATGGCGAGAGCCCACTCTCCAAATCATCGTATCGAAAACACGTACCATGATTTCGCGATCACGTTGCGGGCAACTGACAGACGCAAGTTTAACACGTTAGTTTAGCTCAGCACGCAAGTTTTAACATGTGGCCATGTTATCGGGTATCTGAAAAACGGTCGTGTGATGTGGTATTAACCAACATCTCCGCTCCAATTGTTTAACAATATATCGCACAACTCCATTGTAGACCTATAACATACGCCAATCAACAAAATATCATGTTTATCTCATGGCCTACCGACTGAAAAACATGTTCTAAGTTGCAAGAAAACAATTTCTGAAACGATATTTCAATTCAGTTATGTCATTTCAACGCTAAAAATTGACTCTAGAAGTCATCCAACTCAAAAAACATAGAGTACGTCGGTCAAAATGACCAAATAATGACATTTACCTAAGCACACAAAGAAGTTGGGAAGAAAATTTGGTTTGAACTTTCAAAAAATTATGCCATAAATTGAATTTTCAGAGCAAAGTAGAAGAAAAATTTTTCAAATTTTTTTTAAATTTGAAAAAAAATCCAAATTTAAAAAAAAACACAAAAAATATTTCAAAGCCCCTTACCCCAGGTACGGTACACACACCCCCCCCCCAGAGCACCAGAGACCGTCGGGTGGGGGGGTGGGGGGGGGGGCACCGTGCCACCCCCCCTAAAACCGGGCACCCCCCCCATCGGACCCCCCCCCCTCGAAAATTTGGCCGACACCCTCCTCCACACCCCCCATGAAATTTTGTCTGGCGGAGACCCCCCCCCCCAAAATTTTCCGTACACCCTAAATTTTTTTTTGAAAATCATGATTTTTTGTCCATAAAGTCCATAATATAAGCTGAATATATAATAACTTGACCATCTTCATTGTAATTTCAACGATTTTGCAGCAAAATTTAGCGTTTTTCCTTCAAAATTTAAGCGAAAAATTATCATGGGGAGGTGGGGGGTCCCCTGGACCCCCCCCCCACAGAAAATTTTGAAATGCACCCCCCCATGGGGGGGACCCCCATGGGGGGGTCCCACGTTACCATAGGTTGGACCCCCCCTCACTTGTTGGTCGGCACCCCCCCCCCCCCACGGCACCATACCCCCCCATTCGAAAATTGTTTTGGGCCCACACGGTACTGCTTCGAACTCCCTGGTTGATTTAGCACAACTTTGATTTTTGATTTTTTTTATTTAAAAAAAACAAAAATGATGATTTTTGTTTTTTTAACAACCCTAACCTAAGCACACAAAGAAGTTGGGAAGAAAATTTGGTTTGAACTTTTAAAAAATTATGCCGCCCATAAATCGAATTTTCAGAGCAAAAAGTAAAAGAAAAATTTTAAAAAAATCCGGAGTTAAAAAAAACGAAAAATTTTTTTCAAACCCCTTAACCCTAGGGGGTGGGTGGGTGTGGCCGTGGGGATGGTCCAGTGCCATAGTTGTTCCAGAGCTGGGGGGGGGGCGATTAGGCCGATTAGGGTTGTTAAAAAACAAAAATCGTCATTTTTGTTTTTTTTAATTTTTTTTTAATTTTAAAATTAAAGTTGTGCTAAATCAGTCAGGGAGTTCGAAGAACCACATATGATATGCAAGCGCCTCCCGAATGACTCCCGTATGGCGGAACTTTGCAGATTTTGTTTTGGTGACCTCAATTACCCCTTTTCCAAACCGTTACTATGCCTCTTCTTGTGTTTTGACCCCCAAAACGTCACTAATTGTCCCCAGCTAAAGTGAAGACAAACATACCGGCTTAAAATTCGATCAATTCTTCTGATGATGTCGCGACGACACGACACGAAGCAGCCAGACAACGGAGCGCTTGCAAACAGAGCAGCTGGACGCTCTGCGAGGCGAATCGTCAACTTATCTGCATCGGAAATGGTAAGCCAAGCTTTGGAAAGACTGTTTTGGCTTTACTGAATTAGAACAAAGTGCACTGTCTTTATTTCAGGACTTTAACATCATCTTGTGAACGTGTATTTTGCTTTGCACGTGATCATTCTATGGATTAATTAATTAGAGCATTGATTGTAGCAGTGCGGAAAAGCGCGATGATACTGTACATGCGTCACACGTACAGTTTCCTGCTTCTTGCTTTCAAATTTTCTGGTTTGAAAAAACTCATGTGAGTGAGAACTGAGAAGTGCAATACAGGCACAGGCACGCATGCACAGTAACTCATGACGGTGACAGCGTACATGGGATGAAAAAGATGATCCCAGCGGAAAAGAACACACAGAAAAACTCGGTATCACTGAAATTTCAGATGTGCAGATAATAAATTAGCTTTTCCGCCACAAAAAGATTCCAACCGCTGGTGTGCGTTGATGTGTACTTTTATTTACGACAAAGGTATGATACACTTTTATGGCGTGAAAAGCACATATTTTCCAGACCACAGCATTTTTCGGTGGGTGATCTCAAGGATAAGCCTGCTTTATGCTCATAACTTTCACCATTCCATTCAGCTAATAAAACTGCTAGTTGACCGGTGTAATGTTTTCAATTGCGCCACCCACGGTCCACGTGTATTCCTCTCGAGGATGGAGCAACAGCAGATGCAACGGATTTACGAACTGACACTAAGCTCCTTGTTTCTGTGTCTCATTCACCACGCCTTCAATGTTTCATAAAAACGCCGGCTGATCTCGCTGTTTTTGTCCACAAAATAAAACTCTGAAGGGTGTTTCAAAAAACTACAATGAGCAAAACGGTTCTTTCTTGGTCCAACATTTAGGTCTGAAATTGTATTCACTGTTCAAGAAATGTTTGCCATTACTTATGTTAAAAGTTCATGTGAAAATTTAAAAATTTCGGTGCACAGCAACAATTTAAGGTGAAACAATCGGACAAATACGTGTTTGTTTCTTGGCCTAAAACTGCCTCAGAGGTCTGTCAATTCAAACGCGAGTTATCAGATACATTTATTTAGAAAAAGGTGTGCGGAAGTAATTTTTTTTAATGTTATCACTTGAATTAATTTGTTCTAGGATTTGTTCAAAGGAAGACTAGGTTTCTAGGAAAGGCTAGATTTGTTCAAAGAGATAAAATAGATGTAAAATAAGTAAGCCACAGTTTTTCTCACACGCGCATTTCACTTTTCAGATTCAGTTGGTGATTTTTCGTCAAAAATCAATTTTTAATAAAAAAACTAAGCCAAAAAAGATAAACTGCATTTGTGACAGTTTCAGTGAATTGAAAAGGTGGCAGAACAAAAACTGCAAAACTCGTAAATGGACAATAATTGTCATGCGCGTCCATTTGTGACGGACGATTTGCAACCTTGCTGTTCAAAACGTTGCTGTGCTTGGATGTCTTCAAATGAAATTTTTTTAACACACTTAATCGCAAACAATTCACAAACTGTGCTTCAAATTTCGGACCCAAACGTTAAATTAAACTCGAGAGCCAGCTGTTTTTTCCATTGTAGTTTTTATGAGACGCCCTGTTTATTAAATGTTTGTTTTTTTCATCATTTTAGTGGAAGCCGCTCGTGAATCCACGCAACCGGCTGAGTGAGCAAAAACTTTTTTTAATCTGTCGCTCCTCTTCACTGAAATTCCGAGTAACGTAAAAAATGCTATCGGCAGTCAGCACAAATGAAATTTTTTTCAGCATTGAGTTGCAGTCACTTATTTGCAGCAGAAATCGCATGCGAGCACTGCATCGACTGTTTGTATTGATGATCCCGTTTCTGATATCTTTAAGAAGAGGTTGAGTGTTTTAAAAAGTGAAGCGTAGAATTAAGATGCAGTTGTGCGTCGACTAACAATCGCTTCTTAATAACCACTTTTACATTGGCAGTTCTTGTTTTCCCCTTGCGCTTTTCCGTTTCTTAGCTTGTGTTTAATTCACTGTCATTCAGTCACTGCGTCATTCCGGCATTTGTACATCATATAAATGTCTGTTATTCTGTACGCGACATAAACTAATGTTAATATTGGCTATTGAGAACCGGCAAAATTTGAGTGTCCATAATTTGACAACTGGAAAACATTTCAAAAAGAAAACGTATTGTTCTTTAGTTGACTTAAAAACCAGAAAGATACTATGACGGAAAACACGTATGAGCCGATAATTGAAAATTCGACTGTAGCTGAAGATATATTAATCAAATGTCTGTTTACTGAAGTGTACTCCTTAGACACAGAAGAGGTTCGCGGTATAGTCAACGGAGACACGGTTGACCAGTTTATAAAACGAATCAAAGACTTTTTTACAGAAGAAGAGTACGTTTGAGTTTTAATTTTTAGAAAATAATTTGCACACGTGCTAAAACAGATACCATACTTTGTGCCATAAGTGATACCACAGAGCGTAAACTAAAAACAAACGTTGCTGAGCACCGGACTGAGAGCGCTAAACACAGCAGCGCCTGGGCATCGTTTGTTGGCCGCCGACGTGTTGTTTTCGCAGCTTCAACGCTGATTGGTCAGACTGATTGATTAAAATTACCCCCTCCTCCCCGCCGCCGGGAACGCTTCCAGGAGCTTTTTGCGGTGAGTTTGGTGCTCAGAAACAGTCAGTTTTCAACAATTTTATGCTCAACAGTATCTCTTATGGTGTGGTATCATTTAAAGTACATCCCTTACATACGTACAGTATCAAGTGTGGTATCTTTTTTAGCATACATGCAACTTGTACAACTCCGATGTAATTGTAAATTTGAGAAATGAGGTTTTGAGTTTCGAGAAACGCAGTTTTGAACCAAGTTTAGAACACCACAAAGTTTCGGTCTTTATTTAGCGTATTGATAAAAAAGTGTCGGCCGTCCTTAACCAACACGTAATTTGCCGCATTATTGCTCAGAAAACGTGAACACAAAAGTTTCAGGCTCTGGGAAAAGCCGCCCAGCGGCGCAAATTTGAAGTATCGCGCAATTTATGAAACGTTTTTTTTTATCCCTGCGGCCTGCGCGCAAACGCATTGAGTCTAGAAACCGAAAGAAAGGATAATACATGTTTGCGTGATTGACGGAGTTTGCATCTGATGGAGTTACTATCTTGTAGCAACTTTCAGTTTTGATTTCTGCAACCCGTGCAAAGTGGACGAGCTAACGCCGCCACGGCAGTTGGTCGTACGCTACTACACGACGGCGCTGTTTGGCAGCGTCATGGCGTTCGCTTCGGCAACATCGAACGCTTTTGTTTTCTATCTGTTAACGAGCAGCAAGAAGTGTGTGTGTGTGTCTGCATGCATTTCATTCACAAATATTCAAATACGATGTAGATGTACAGTGGGTACCCACAGGAAGTTAAACATGGAAACCAACAAATAAATATTCGCTGATGTCGTGACGTATTCGGCTTTTTTTAGATATCGTGACTCACACTTCCTCTATCTGATCTTTCTGGCCATCTTCGACATCTTGGTTGCTTTGACGTACGTACCGCTGATCGCTGGCATTTTGATCCTTTGGTATACTAAAGTTTTATGAAACTGCTCGCTTTGCTTTCCGGTTTTTCAAAACATCGCTATAGAATACGAAACTAATTTTGCTCTGTAAACCTAAACTAGCTAGTCTTAATTAGCAAGCTCTCGTTTTCAACACGTGTTCTGCCGGTTTCTGCCTCTTCCACTGTTTCTCACCGTCCGAGGTATCACGAGTCGCCGGAGTTGCTTGCTCTCTGGTCACTGTGCTCGGTGCAGCTGCTGGCGCTGTCTCACGTCAGCATGACCGCCTCTTCGTACCTGATCCTTGCTGCGACGTTCGAGCGCTACTTGCTGACGTCACGCGCGCCCATGCTCGAGTTCGTGCGACGTGCGCGACTCGTCTGGTGCGTCCTCTGTGTGCTCATTGGCATCGTCTGCAAGGGCGGCATGGCATTCGAACTCAAGGTTACTACCGCACGCTTGTTTGTCTCTTCTGGCGTTCGATTTGCTATGAAATGATTCAGAATTCAATTCAACGTCGTTCATTTATCAATTTAGTTGATTTACCATTCCGTTCTACAGGTAGCAGAACTGAGTCACTGCAAAAACACCATGAAATGGTACAGCATGGAACGGTCAGAACTGGCCAAAAACCGCTATTACCACACGCTGTACAAGTTTTGGTTCCGCCACATCAGCAGCGTGTTCCTCCCGTTCCTCCTGCTGCTCGTCATGAACGTCAAGATCATCCAGGTGCTACACCAGCAGCAGCGCATCGCAAAATTGTTCCGTTTCGCAGCCAGTGATCATAAGGTTAGCTTAGCCTGTTCAGCCGAATCGCTCAGTCACCTTCTCCGTTATTACGGTTTTTAGGCCGTTTGAACACAGGGAAAAGCTCACATTTCAGTCAGATTATCTTTTTTCAAGGCAACATCACAAATTAAGGTAAGTTCTCCAAAATCAATTGCACCAAAAACTCTTTCTATGGCAAAAAAAGTTTTTCCGTTCTATTCTTGATCTCTGGTGATGGATTCGGTACTTCCACATGTGTTAGACTTTGATGTTTTAGACTTAGACTTGTTTTTTATGGTTTGTTTTTGTTTGAAACACAAATTTCGAACATTTATAATTTGAATCCAACGTAACCAACGCACACGATTTTTCCTACCGAAAAGACTGCAAATATACCAAGTTTCGATTTTCTGGATTTGTTTCTTTTTATGTGTTCAATTTCGAACAAGCTAAAATTACGTGAACTAAAAAATTCGGGCGCACAGTGACTTTGATTTGGAACACTTTGACGCAGGCACGCATTCGATCGGCGACCAAGATGCTGGTAGCCGTGACGTGCACGTACCTTGGTGCAAACATCCTGAACGTCATCGTCACTGTCTGGGAACACGTCGACAAACAGAGCCTCGATGCAACCGGCAGCTTCTACCCGTTCTCGGTCGATATCGTCTCGATCTTGACCATTATCGCCGCCTTGTTACGTCTGCCAATATATTTGATTTGCAACGATCTCATGCGCAAAGACGCCGCGAACATCTTGATGTTGAAGTCGTGTTGCGGCGATGGTGCGCACAAAGCGAATACAGCAACCAACAGTGTTCAGACACTTCGATATCGACAAACTTCGAACGGTAAATAGCGCCTGGTTATTCCACATTATTACACTTGTTGCTGTTTGCTTGCTTGCTTGTTTGTTCACCAATTATTTCCAGCTGATTTATCGACAATGATAACCACCCCGGCGACCGTGTCAGCAGCAGTAAATAACATGAACCAACAGGACCTGACCAAATGGTTGCATGAACATCGCCGTGTGGAACAGACAAACAGTCTGGGCGACGAAATGTTGCCGAGAAGCAATGATTTCGACAGGGTGGCGCTCATGATCGGCATTGGAGACGCAGCGGTCTGCAAAATACAACAGTCACCTGCAGCGCCGACAGTCGTCATTACACGATGCTAAAGTGGATCAGATCAACGTTGAACAATTGGATTCTGAGTCAACTTTGAGATCGGTGGACAACTTGTGGGGTTTTTGGGTTCATGCCAGAACATCTGTGTGTGCGTCTGTGTGTGTGTTCTTTTATCTCGGTGAAAACGGCTCTAGAATACACTTCACATGTTCTCATGGAAATAATGTTCAGATCATTTCAACCTGTTTTAACCTGCATGTCAACCTCATTGTTCTGCCATTTATTGAATTTGACATAAGCAGCAATTTGTCGATGAAGACACCAGTTCAGTATTGTAAGCCATAGACACAAAAAGTCTTTTGTTTCAAAAATTCGTGCAAATTGTACAAATTGTACAGAGCTACATATGTCAAGCACTGACATTTATTTAACACTACAACGGCACGGCACGACATCCAGAAAAACCTTTATCACCCAGTACATGTATGCAAGTGCAAAAATAGAACAAAAATTACGCTCAAACAAACGTCTGTTGTGCGACACTTTTGCTGCTACACATGGACAGAACAGACTGAAACTCAAGAAATAGAACCAAGACGAGAAATGTTATTCGCGGTGTCTGATACGTCTGTGGGGCCTTTGTCTGCAGTGTGCGCACAGACAACTGAGCACTGCAGCAGCGACCGCCCAGGCGCCCAACGCCGCAAACGCGTACGTGTACAACTGGCGCGGGTCGCTGCCGTCAAGCTCGGCCAGCGAGAAATTTGCAAACGAATACGCTTGCGCGCCAGACAACGTGACGTCGTTGGTCAACAGGATCGGAATCTGAAATCATCGATCACTTCGGCTGTTTCATGTTCCAGAAATCTGCAACAAAGCATTGGAACGGACAGTTCGACACGCACATTTTGCCCACTGCCCGGCAGCACACGTAACGTGCGTATGCTCTCTTTGAAGTACAACTGCGTGCCAGTGACGCGACTCGAGTCCATCTGTCGCGTGCCATTGCCGAAGAACTCATTCGACACGCTCATTTGGGCGGCCCACTGAATCGGCGAAGACAACCGCAGCCAGTGGACGACCAACCAGTGGTGAGCCGGGTGAAGGGTCACGCCAGCGCTGATTGACATCACCGCTAGCAGAAGTCCTGCGCAAATGGAGAAATTGTACACAAATGATCTCGTAAGCGACTGTGCGAATATGGGTTTTGTTTTGTTTCGGGAGTGGTGCACAGCAGAGTGAGCTGGCCGCTTACCAAGCGACAGTAGCGCCGTCTGTTTGTGATGGCAGGCAAACGCAGCGGCCCAGGAGAGCAGCCGCCAGGCGTAGCAGTGCAGCAGGGTGCCCCCCACGAACACACCCAGCGTCAGTCCGTGGTCGACCATCAGCGGCTGCATGCCGACCAGAAAGTACACGGGCACCCCGTACACTGCGTACGAGAGCAGCGCGATCGGCATGTCGAACACAACCTGACCACACAACTCTTTGTGTCGTACGAGTGAAATGTGAAACTATTTCAAATAAATGTTCAATAAAGCTACATGTGCCGACTCACCTTCGCGAACCAGAAGCTCATCGGGCTGTACAGTCGTTTTCTTCTGTCCAACGTTAATAAATCACGATCAAAATGCACTGAAACTGATGTGCTGATGGATTGTTAATAATGTGAGATGTTTCAAACGACTTTTTTTCAAATATTTCACTCACAGATAGCAACATTATGCCAAAGATTGGGCAGCAGAAATAAGGTGAGCAACACATAGAACACTGCAAAGCGATCATTGACGCCAGCCTGTCGTTTCACAGTTGCATTGAAGTAAAGCACACCAAGGGCAGCCGAGAGAATGGCGTTCTGCCAGATTTCCGACAAATACCTACAGGGTCGATTCAGCAACAACGCCCAAAAGCGCCTGAAAATAGCCGGGGAACATTTCTCATTTTTCTCTTACTAAATTGGCATTCCGTTTTTTAGATTGGCTTTGTGCGCGAATGCAAAATGAAACCGCCAAACTAACAGAATTAACTGCCAGACAATGGTGAGCGGGTCGACATGGTTCACTTTCGGCGGCGCAATGCCGTGCGCTGCTTCTTCAACGATCAACGGTTGCCGGTGGTGCCAGACATCTGCCAAACGGCGAATTCGCTCCGTTGATTCCATGCTCGCTTCAACCGTTAAGTGGTCGCGGGTGACAAGATCGACTAAATGGAAACTCAGTGAGCCGCTGATTGAAAAGTAAATTGCAGATTATACAAATAACATATTGATATCATTAACTTTTCCAGAATCTGCGACTTAATGCGTGGAAAACAAACTACATGCATAGTTTCAGTTTTTATAATTCAAAATAGCCTACGTATTCAAAATTTGTAATTCAAAAGAGCGACCCGGCCTATTTACGTAGGTGACTAGGATCACTTTGCCACTTTTGAATTCCCGCGTCATACATGAAACTGTTTACCTACAGATCTATGCGCGCGTTGAGTCTCGGGAGTAAAATAATAGATCATACCATAATAATCGCACGGATTCTTGAACATCGGACACGGATATTCAAGGGTCTCGAAATAGTCGAGCATCATCTGCGCCCGTCCACAATAAATCAAGCGACCAGACGCCAAAATAGCCGCTAGAAAAATTGAATCAAATCAAAAATCAACTTTTAGTTGAACCAACAAACAAAATCAAAAGGGGACCTTTGTAAAACATGGCGAGAATCTCAAAAGACGGCGGGTTGATTGCCATTATGACGATACGATTCAGCTTTGTTGCCCAGTCACGCAGATAGTCAATCACAAATGCTGCGTCGTACAAGTCCATGTACTTGACAATGTCGTCCAAAATTATGATGTCTGAATTCCAGTTGTTTTTGAATGACTGATCGTTATTTGTCATTGATGTTTATTTATTATAGATACCTTGTATAGATACCTTATATACAAATTAAACCAGATTTTTAAACCAAAAAAATTACCTGTGTCGAGCAAAATTTGGCAAGCGATTTTCACGCGTTGCTTCTCTGTTCTTCCCAGCTCCGATACCATGCGATCGTGGAACGGAGCCAAAGCAAGTGTTTGAATTAGTTGCGAAACCTGTGTACCAGTGCAAGCGCTGAGGACGTAGTACAATCACTTCTTTCTTCCTCAAACAATTCTCTCGTTTCGTGCATCACTTATTGTTTTTCTTCTCCTTCTCTTCTATCCCCTTTACTTATCACATCAGTAAACCACATTTTAAACCGCAATTTGTTCCGGCCAGTCTTTTCAACGCGAGAGAAAAATCCGTAATTAATAGTTATTATCGTACGAAAGTATGTTTGTTATTTATTTCTGGCTAATGTATCTTCACTGAATCAAACTTTTGGATTTTACCTTTTCACTCATGCAGCCTTACTACGCCGAAGCATGAAGATGAATTCTTACCATGTGCGACGCTTTGAATGCCTGAGTAGCGGGACGTAGAAATGCTGATGCCAGGTGCAAATGCTGTTTGACAGTCAAATACGGATAAAGATCATCGTTGGTGACGTAGGCAATGCGCTCGCCCAGCGACTTTGAACCCATCGGGACACCGTTCAAGGAGAAACTGCCCTCGGGATTGCCCGGGTGCGAATTGACATTTGCCATCAGGCCGAGCAGAGTTCGCACTTCTTCTTCTGAAAACATTGAACACGGATGATTTTTGAAAGCCGTGTTATATGATCGGCTGTTTTTACGTGCGACTGGACGTCAGCTATAGAAATGGAAGTTTGGTTGAAAATAGTAGTGAGGTAATGGTTTGTGTAACCTATGTTGGGAAAAGCGGACCCTGCCCTTGGTATCTATACCTTAGCGATTAAGCTGTGTTTTGCGTGATTGTCTGCAACCCTGCAGAAAAGCGCCTGCTCACCGGAAGTGTACATGAGCGCGATGGTCTCCCCTCCGAATGCGTCCAACGTGACGCCGTCCAATATTCGCACATAGTTCGGCGCCCTGAGCATTCGTCGGTCAAACGGCGACCGAGTGTCCAAGTCGAACGCAATGTCTCTGAGCACTAAATGCGGCTGTTTACTGATTACTGGGCGAATTTCGTCCGCTTTCGCGTATCGTAAATAGTTATAGCCGTCGTCGCCATGGGTGAACAAGTCCAGGTTAGAGAAGTAATGCGCGTGATGGCGTTGCGACTGTAGGAAGCCGCCGTTGCTGTTGCCCATGTGCATGTGATTGCTGAAAATCATGGCACACGTGATGTGATGCGGTTTGGTTTTATACTGCTACATGGCCATCATCCACCAGTTCTAATGTCATTTTCTCAGAACTCTAAAGCCTTGTTCTAAAAAGCTGTTGCCAGCACCAAGAGTACAGTATGGCCGAACAAATAAGGCAGTCCTTGTATTCTCCATCAAGACCGGATCAGTCGCCGACTAGGAGACTTGTCTTTTCAAGAATATAAAGGTATTTCCTTTCTGAACGTCTTTTTTTTCATTCAAATTCACTCGCTCCTTGCACCCTGAAAAAAGCTGCCCTGTTCATTCGGTCATTCCGTATAATTGTCCGTTTGGTTTATGAGTTAACAAAATCAACATCAAAGTCACTGGCAAAAAAAGTCGCCACGTTGCCAGTTGTGTATGATGGTTGACTAAACGACAATAGTTGTTGTTGTTTTAGGCGTGATTGCGGCGAAAGTGCGCCAAACGGCAACATCTCGGCGCGGCTGCGCGCGTGGCACCGTGTGTGGCGCGCGCGACTCACATTGGCGCCATGTGTGCGACGCCGTTGCCGACTGCCGTGATCTCCGAGTGCGCGTAGTGCCGTGGGCTGTGCTCGACCGAGTGCATCTGGTCGAGTCCGTGATCGACTGAGATGCCCCGATGACTCGCCGCGTACTGCAGTCCGGACGCGAACGCACGATTCAGCTCCATCTCGGACGTCGCTCGACGCACGGCCGCGCGCGCGTGCAGCCGCTTGCTGCTGCTGCTGTCGTTGGCAGTGCCGCCACGGAGCTCTTTGCCCGGCTTCGTCAGCGTGTAACCTGAGAGTGCTGCTCGCAATAATCCTTCTCCTTCTAATTCTCAGCGCAACACTCGCTCTTGGTATATATGATATATGACCTATTTTCTCAAACGTGTCCCACTGAAATGACGTCAATGTGCCGCAAAACATGCGCTTGCCGTTTACAGCAAACCAGACTTTCCGTTTAGCCGATTTCTTTTTAAAAAGTTTTTAAAGCAAATGACGTCATTTTAGTTCAGACACGTTTGAATAAAGCTACAATACATATGTGGCAGTCGAAAAAAACTCGTCAAATCAACAGGCTGTGTCCACACACCAGTAACGTCTTCTTAACAAATGTGCGTGCTGCACGATTTTGCTCAGTAGACGTTCTCAGTGCATTTGAAACACAGCCAATCAATCAGGCAACTGTGCACCTCCAAAATGAGTCAATCAATCAATAAAATTGAAGGCCCTTTGTGCACTCCATGCGCAGCAAAACACAAACTAAATTTTTTTTAAACCAGAAAAATCTGAATCACGCGCAATTGACCCACACTTCTGTGAAGTTTGTCGGATGGCAATTGACCTCGCTTTGTAACCGTTTCTCAATCCAAAATTTGAAAAAAACTGTGTTGCAGAAAAACTGAATAATAGGTAAATACCTTATCGGCAGAGAAAAATGTTTTGGAAGAAAACGCACAAACGCGAAAATGCTCATCAAGAAAACAAAAAGCCTGAAATGAACAAATCAAGTCTGATATATGCAAAAATGCTGTTCAAGAGATCTTCAACACTGATTGACAATAGTATGGAATTTTAGTGATCGATCATGGTTTTTTGGCGTTTACAGATAAGGGGTGTTTGTTATCCACGGTAGCTACTGAAGATTTGAAATTTATTTGCAGGATAATGGCTAAAAATCGACGTGTACGTAATACGGGTTGAATACAAAGCGAAACACGCGTTTAACATGGCTGATTCTTCAACCTCTACGATTATTATGTGCAAAGTTTCGCGTTTCGCACGCGCACGCACCTCAGAAAACCAATGCTGCGTACTGAGACTTGGGATGCATCAAAATTTTCAAAGTTCCAAACATTTTTTCACGACGACACAACAATGGAAAAGGAAATTCAAACATCAATAGTATCGCTCACTAAACTGCCTATCTTACATGTATACACACCTGTTTATATCTTCTAATAACCGATATGTGCACTTTTTTCTTTTTCACATCTCACCTATACATAGGTCTCACTCAATTTGCGCGCCGAGCTTGTGAAGATTTTCTGCAGAGCGAAATCGATGGTTTTGCCAAAAAATAAGAAACACGGGCTGCGAAGATGGTTTGCTGCGCAGCATGAAAGTTTGTTGTTTGTCATGGAGACACAGGGGCCTGTCTTGTTTTTGGTGACCGCTTTTACAATTGTGAAATTTGAATTTGAACGGTTTTGATGGTGTCGCGGGCATAGTTTTGAACTGCGCAAAACAGGAAATGGCAGGTTGAAAAAGCCGTTTTGTGATAGCCAAAAGCGCATGTGACTAATTTTGCAAACAGGTTTTATGAATCATATTTCCGATTAATAGTTTGGTAACACAAAATGAATCGCTTTCAATCCAGCGCATCAAGTTTCATGAAACATTATCTGGTCGGCGCAAACGAAATCGCCAAAATCATTCGGTGCGACTATTAGCGCTTTCGAAAAATCTGAATTGCTCGTCGCCAATGCATAACGTACAGATTTTCAACAATGCCACACAAATCTCATAATAAATAGTAAAATAATACATGCGACTCATGCGCGTGTGCACCGAATGGCTGAGTTGTTGAGCACAGAAGCGCCGTTGATTTGTGCGCAAGCGGCAACACCCGTAACGCGTTCAAAAATGAGGCCGAATAGAAATGCTGTTGGCTCATTTTTTGTGCAACGTTCTCAATACAGGAACGGAGTTTACTTGGAAAATAAGTTCTCAATTCAAGTTCAACTTTGACGATTGACGGTTCCACATGAACGTTGATTTTCCCATTGAAAACGTGAATGAAGAAACATCGAAACCAAATGTCCGTGAGCTGGCGCGTTGCAACAAATCGGCTGCCTCCTGAACGATACCTCTACGCTTTCATTAGATTCGCAACACGGTGCACACACCTACACTGGAGTACCATTAGTACAACATGTTCTCTTTGACAATCGAATGCATGCAAAGGTATAGGGCATACTCACTGTGCGCTTTACAAGGTCACCTGAAACCGATTTTTGCCCCCTCGCCTTCTCAAGCCCAAAACGCCACCCCACCCGTTGGCCTTCCGTAGCCGCTGCGTGTATTTCTGTTGTTGCTGTGTGCCTCTTTCGGTTGCAGATGTTGCGTGAAGCCGAAAATCATCATCATCATTTCTTGACATATGAAAAACCAAAGCGCTGTCGCGTATGTTACATTGAAAATTTTCAAATCGGAAATCATGCTGATTTTCAGTTTCATTGCGCCCCCAGCTGCAGCAGCTTGACTGGTGTGAGCGCGCGTTGCATCTTTTTTTAGTTTTTAGCCAAACAAATTTAACCATACCTGCGCATCCTTACTGGAATTGATTGACCTCCGGTCGAGTGAAAATAAAAAAATCACAAAGTCATCATTTATTTCTTGCACGTCAGTGTTGTTTTTGGACTGGGATTTTGCAATTTCTCAGTTTTTCCCTTTGAATTTTTTGGAACTGACAAAATGTTTCAAAATTTCAGAAATCGGACGATTGAGAAAAAAGCATAATATCTGATAATAATAATAGCAGCAGAGAATTCTGACCGGTTTTGCTGGGTAGCGCGACGCGCGGCAGTGCAAAGTTGAGGTACGTTTCGTGTTTGTTTGCGACGTGCATGCTGCTGTTGTTGTCGCTCAGTTTCGCTCGTGAGCCGTACAGCAACGACGCGGTGCCGTAGCCGCTCTGCAAAACAGCACAACGCTCACTGGTCACAGTCGCACACTCAATTCTCTGTGCAGCCAGCTGATTGGCTGCATTCGCATTCTGGATGCGCCTATGAGCAATCGAGCGTCTACGGACCGCGTGTAAATTTGAGCCGTTGGCAATCAATTGAAAAGAAACTTACTGTCATATAGTCGGCATGTGAGATTTAGTTTGTTTCACAGCTGAGACAATGAAAACATGACACCGAAATTTCAATGACTTAGGAAATTGAGCCAATGTCAGCTTCTCACATGTCGAGATACAAGAATAGTGCAGCTACAAAGAAGAAAAAGTTCAAGCTGAGAATAAGATACTTCTGAACCATGGTGCTGGAAGCCGCTGTTACACATGTAAAACTATTAAATCTTCTCAAAAAGATAAAAATACTTCTCACGACGTAAGGTACGAAATTTTTATCTTGTAAATTACGTGCCTCGACATGCGTGTTTGCCTCTTATCACGCAACTCTTGACTTTGATTTTTATTATTTTCAGTTTGAATTGTTCAGTTTTGGAGGACTTATGTGGCGAACAAAAAACCTGCTGAGATTTTATGGGCAAACTCAACTGAAAAACATGCAAAAAACGCGCTGTAGAAAAAGGATTGCAAATTTTTGAAAGATTGCACACTTGGTCATCTTACATAAGTCACGGAAAATATATTTGAGTTTGAGTTTGTGCAGGATGTCAGTCTGGTTGATGTAAGACACAAGAAGACAATCTCACGCTCGGGTCGCGCGCTTGCCGCACGTTTGTTGCACGTTTTTTACATAGACGCCAAGGTGTGAAGAACGAAAATGCCTTTTTACTTATTGGCATGCGTGATCAACTGACGCAGAAATTGAGCCATTTCTTAGCGGGCCCTTCTGTGGTTGATTTCAATTTTCAGTGCGGTGCAGCAGCAAGCAGTTTGAGAGAAACGCCATTTTTCAGAAATAAAACATCGCAAAAACGCGTAACCTTGCTTATAAAATTTGCTCCTGCTGTTCTATCCACATTTCATACACGCAAACAGTTTTGCTTTGTTGAATTATTATTGTCGCTGTGACTTTAGTTTTCTTCAAAATTTATACATTCTATATCTGACCTCACAGCTCTGCGTTCAACTGATAGTTTTGCACAACGATTTAACGCGTTTTACGGGTTTTTCCCGTTCAACGCGTTTTGTTTCAATGCGTCTCATAGTCACTTTCATGCCAATAAACGTTTGAGCTGACGGACGCACCTCTAGTGTCTCATTGGGGCTGACCATTTGAGTGTTCGGGTGTGGCGTGTGCTCGACGGCGTGTGCTTTGAACAAGCCGTCAGCAATCGAGCCCGTCAAATGCTGACGGTACGTCGCCCACTGGTGAAGGTGCTCCTTATCGCTCGTTGCAGGCTCGCTGTGCATTTCACTGAATTTTGCTGAAATTTCACATTTCAATGCTTTAGAAATGTTTTTTTCTAAACTCCAGAATTTAGCAAAACAACCTACGTGAAAGCTGTCATTTCAAAACACGCAAGTGAAAAGAATAACATGGATTATAGCGGTTTGTCCCACTGTATTCACCATGAACAACAGTCATTCTGATTTAGAAATTGTTTTCGGCTAAGCCGAGAGGTCAAAAACCTGCATTTTGCGTGCTATGCAGTTATCGTTTTAACAGCAATATACTGAACAACTGCTGAAAATGACGAATTAAACGTACTTTCGATTTTATCATTAACGATCAGAATTGTACTGGTACTTTTCATAATATTGAACTTGATCACTGCATCTACTGTATCTACCTGTTTGGTCCATTTTGGGTCAAGATCGTAAAACTTATGGACCGAATAACGCATGCTCTCAATCAGATTCTTTAACAGAAGTGCCGCAAAACTTGACTTTGTCTCAAAGTAGCATTAAAAATAGTTGGTATTTCAATGACCAGTGCGTGGTTTTCGTGGTCAGCGTCAGCGTCATGGTCGTGACATGATTTGTTTTTTCTGCGCGCAGCGCTTGTCAGTGTTTGTTTTCAGCAAAAATAACGGCGACAGATATTAACAAAGAAAGTACAGGTGGGTGGAAAACCAAAAATCGAATACGAAATAGTCAGTGACTGAGATCTTCAAAATGTTCACCTGTTCGTTGATTGAATTTGTGCGATGATTGGCTTGACATACAGTCGTCCCTTGAGTAGAAAAAATGACGGTAGTGAAAAAAACACGGTTAAATCGGTCAAACAGAGATTGTTTTTTTACATTTGCAGATTTTACGGCAAAGAAATGTTTTTGACGGTGGTATATTATCACAACAGTTGTCGATTTTTCATGTTTTCCAGATATTCTGCTGTAGTGAGTGATAGGGGCAACATACCGTAACAAAAATTTGATCAGAAAAACATCCAAATGTTTTCTCATAGTGTTCCCATTTTCAGCTCGAAACACATCAGCATAAGCCAGTGAGAACATTTTAGAACTGGAACCTTTTTTGGCTCACCCTGTAGTTTGAAACGAAACTGAAAAATTCAGGATCAAGCAACAGTGGGCGTGAGGCAGAATGAAATCAACTCTTAAGTTTGCAAAAAAAATCCGCAACAGAAATGATTTCAAAATGATCACGAAAAGAAATATTCAAAACTACACTAAATACACACGTGCAGACGTGCATAAGTACTCGTGTTATAGGTGAACGCTCGTGAAACGATGCTATCTGACCTCATATAATTATAGTAATTCAAAGGTTTAACTTGAAAATAAAATTTTAAAACAATAACTGAATCGCACGCACGCGTGAATTGTAAGATTCTATTATTTAGACATATTCACCTTCGTTCGTGTCAGCGCAGATCCGACACACAAACGAAAGTGCCTACATGTTTTCACTTTATTTATTTTTTGATCGCATTTTGTATCACTGTTGTTCTTGTCAAACATTTCGTAGGCGTTTTCAAATATTATCAATTTCTTGATTTTGCTGTTATGCAGGAAGAAATTTTCTCGCGCACTTTTGGCCTTATGAAAGGATTTACATTTTATGTTGGCCACGAAACGTTACGTACACATGTGCGCCCAATATATCATGTCCATGTGTGTTTGCACAACTTTTTGTCACACCACTACACCTCAAATGAGGCTGTTCTTAACTTTGATACGTTTTGCGTTGACATTGGAATACAAATTAGAAATGAAATGTAATCTAGCGCTAATCATATTCGCATAATCAAACATGAACAAAATGCAAATGTGCATGTTTCTTGTATCTTTCGTAACCTAACGCCACAATTTTTGGCTGGAACGAAGTTTATGAGACACTTTCTTGAGCACATATTGCGTATTTCATTTATTTATTTGCTCACCTTCTCGGTCTCAGAGAGAGTCCATGTCCGCCAACTTGTGTGCTTGAATGTTCAAAAGTAAACAAAAGTTACACAAAAATTTTGCCATGAATTTCAATCGTCACTATTGCAAATGTTCACGCTCTCTTCTTGTGGGGCGCCATAAGTGTCGCTGTCATTTCAACACCCTTGGCTGCACAATAAATGACAATCATAATGCCACCACCAACAATAGGCTTGCAGGTAAACAAAAAATCAGAACTGCCGCCCATGTGCTCGCCGCGCGATTTTTACAGCTGCTTTTTGTTAAAAGATTGATGTGGGAAATATAAGCAAAATTCTTTTTATCACCTAGCTACAATGGTATTTATATATTGATATTCGAATTTCACGTGAACAAGGTCATACATAAATTCTTTTGTCAAAAATAACCGTAGCCGAACTTGTAAACCATTTCCTATTGCAGATTTTCTTCACTACCGCCAAGAGCAGCAGCTGGTCTGTGGCGCTGAGCCTTCAAGTCAGCTATTATTTCGACACGCTGACAATTTGGATAGGTCTCTTTCAATCGCAGACACTATGGCCTACAATGATAACGTTAGTTTGCTGCCAAAACAACTTAGAACTTTTTTGAAAGCTAAACTACTTTATTTTGATTGGTCGTCATTTTTTGTGTAGTTATTGTAAAATGTCATCATTATTAGCTGCCAAGAAAAGAAAGGAAGGAGAAACAAAGTTTTAGATTCATTTGAATGGCAAAGCAAACGGCATTTTGCCCGAGCGTCTTTCGTCTGCTGGTGGCTATGCCAGTGACTACCAACTGGAGTGCCACAATGTGTCGTACATCCGAAGCTTCACGACCGGACGGTGGTACAGTAAAGTGTTCAATCCACCGATCACAGCACAGTTCCTCAAGGATTGCAATTTGGAGGTGCACTCTGGCGAAGTCATGGGCGTTATTGGCTCGGCTGGTAAGACCATTTTTTCTTTTATGCCAAGCCGCAAATCAACGCTTCATCAATTCTCATAACAACTTCATCACTATTTTGTGTGCGCAGGCAGTGGCAAGACCACTTTGTTGAATGTCATTGCTCGTCGCGTGCAAGGAACCACGGCAGGGCGCATTCTGTTGAACCAGCGACCCATGACAGAACGAGCGTTTCAAAATAACTGCGCCTACGTTTCTTTCAAGCAGACGATGTTGCCGAACTTGACTGTTCGTGAGACGTTGGTTTACCAGGCTGAATTAGGGCTGACGACGGCTCTGAGTCACAAGGAAAAATCCGAACGGGTAAAAAGATGTTATGGTCTTTTTAACTTAAGATCAACTGAGTCTGGAAATGCGTTTTCAGGTGAATTCGCTCATGCGTGACTTTGAACTGACTGATCATTCTGGCCGAAAAGTGGACGCTTTGTCTGAGAGCGCACGACGACGTTTGCTGGTTGCCTTGCATCTCGTTCGTGATCCTGGTTTGTGTTTTTGTTTATAATGTTGTTTGAATTCAAACAATAAAACGCGTCACATTTTACAGTTTTGATTTTGATTGATGAGCCGAACCGCGGTCTCGATTCGCTCACTTCGTACCAGCTGATGTACAACCTATTCCAATACATGAAGCGGAATCAACGAATGGCAATTGTAAGCACGGTACTACCGCGGTCAGACATTTACCAACTGTTCGATCGACTGACCATTTTGTTCTTCGGTGAAGTCGTCTATTCAGGTCTGTTGTGCAAAATGAAGTAATCAATTTTAAGCTACCCGCAAATTCTAATCAAACCAAACACTAGGATACACCAAGCAAATGCCCGTCTACTTTCGCCAAATTGGCTATCCGTGTCCGGCGAGCGAAAACCCAGCTATTTACTATCGTAAGTTTTTTGAACTTTTTATCATGAGGGTTTTTTTTTATTTTCACGCGAAGATTAACACGCTTTCAGTGTCGCTGGCTACCGTGGATCGGGAGACATCAGAGCGCTACGCTGAGACGCAAGAGCAGGCAATAAAGTTGATTGAAATATTCAAGGGACAAGGCGAGCCGTTCTCGATGTACCGTCCTGGTGGTACTCAGTCGGACATCTACGCTTACGGAAACGGGCCGCACTTACCGCTGTCGCATCTTGGGAGACCTAATTCTGTGAAACGCTGCTGGGTGTTGATCAAGTTTGCCACTTTATTGATTTCCAGCAGTTTGGATGGCGTGAAACTAAAATTTTGGAATCTTTTAAAAACAACACTGAGCCCAACCTAAAACTAATACAGGCGCAACTACCGAACGTACATGTACCAGACAGTGTTGAATCGTCTAATGGCATTTCCCTTGTTTGCAATTCTGTTGACCATGTTCTACGTTGACGTGGCACCCGATGACCCGTGGACACCACAAAGTCGTGCTGGGCTCGTGTTCAACGTTCTTTGCGCCTCGTCCTTGGTAGCGGCATTCTTGAGTGCCAGCACAAGTTAGCGCAAAACTTTTTTTGAAATTTGAATAATTAATATTGTTAATGATGGATGCCATGGTGTTTTTTCAGGCTCACTGCAACGTCTTCGCTACTATCAAGAGTCGTGGGACAATTTATACGGAGGGATGACATACATCATAGCGCAACTGATCACGTTGTTCCCATTGGACGTCCTTGCACTGTTGTCCGGCTGTGCGATTATTGTATGGTTGGTAAAAATTCATCAGCGGTTGATGTGACGAGAAGTGTAACACAGTGGCTGGACAGTCAAACTAACATTCGTACATTTGATTCAGGGGTTGTCACCTGGAATCTAGCATTCAGGATTATTTGATATTTTCGCTGGTTGTCTGGGCATGTTGGCAGTGGTGCCAGTTGGTGACGTTTGTGTTGATGGTGTTCATCCGCAGCAGCTACTCGGCCGCGTGCATCAGCGCCACGACAGCGCTGCTCTCAATGACGCTCGCCAGTGGAGTGATGAAGTGCGTGCGGTGTTTGATTTCATTCATTCATTGTTGCAAAACATTGTTTCCACGTTGCACCTTGTTACAGAGCGTACAACACGTTTGTTGAGTCGACGAGTTGGTTGAAGTACGCAACGTATGCGTCGATCTATCGGTACGCAGGCATGGCACTGCAAGAGCAACAGATTGCCAACGTTACCACCAACTGCGTTCGGCCGGACCCTGCCGATGCAGTGGCACCTGAGAATTTCAAATGTCGTTGGTCGTCTGGTGAAAAATATCTGCTCGAAATCTATTCGAAAGAAGAACTCAACAATTATGGCCTTAACGTTCTCTTGTGCTTGCTATTTGTACTTGGTCTGTCAGTTTTTGTTGTTGTTCTTTATGGAGTTCCATTGCCGCACTTTGTAAAACGCAAATTTCGATTCAAATGATATGACGTGACATGTATCTTCTGTTTCGTTGTATTTTCGACAGCAGTTCAGTTTTGCACTCATTTATTTGGCACATTATTTTCCGCCGATGCTATTCGGCACTGTTTCACTCAATAAAATTGGATCCCAAACACACACATGCATGTGATTTGTAAATGGGAATATCAGTTTCTATTAACATTTACAACACTCGACTTGGGAGCTGTTCCCGCCTGCAGATTGTTGGCCGCTCCTGTCATCTTACTTTAAAAAGTGGAATAACAGGTGTGCAGTTGCAGTTTGCCCATAAAACACATTTTGTGTTGCAGTGCTCCGTTCAAAAAAAAATCATAAATTCACTTTCTGTGGAAAGTGTCTCAAACGCATTTTCAGATTAAAGTACAATTTTGGTGGCCAAAATTCGTTTTTTTAATTAATTTAAAAAATCCCGATTTTTTAAAAGAATTTTTTTTAATTAAAAAAAATTGGTTGGCCTGTCGTACTAAATCAATCAAACCACTGATGTTGGCAGACGTTGCCTAAACTAGCCTAAACCAAAACCTAATCCTAAAGCCCAATTCAAAGCTAAACATTATCCTGACCTTGACCTACTCCTAACCTAATTCAAGCCTTTTGAAGAAGTAAGATGTCAGAACAATTGCGTTTTGAACAAGTTCTTGTTGGGGCCGGAGCGTGTGCACGCGCGCTAGTGGATCATGAGCATGAGCATGCCGATGCCGATGCCTGTGCGCGTGCGCTTTAAGGCCCATTCATGCAAGCGCGCGCTGAAGCGCGCTGACGCGCGCTGACCAGCTTCATCATGAATGAAGAAATGAAGCTGCGTCAGCCGCTGCGGCTTTTTAGGTTTTTTGCCCATTCACGAACGCGCGCGCTGAAGCGCGCTGAAGCGCGCTGACGCGCTTCATCATGAATGATGAAGCGGCCTGAAGTGAAGCTACGTCAGCCGCTGCGGCTTTTTAGGTTTTTTGTCCATTCACGAACGCGCGCGCTGAAGCGCGCTGACCAGCTTAATCATGAATGAAGAAATGAAGCTGCGTCAGCCGCTGCGGCTTTTGATGTCCGGACCCCAAATGCCGCAGCGGCTTGTCTGAAAAATGAAACGTATTTGCATAATTTCTGCGCTTTCAATTGTGATAGATGCAGACCAAAAAGGGAATGAATTTAATTGTGGTAAAATTAAATTAATTGAGGAATACAGTAAGTTTTATTGTGCTGCAGGGTGTTAATTAAAGTTAACTTCACGCTCTGTACTGGTTTCTTCTTTGTCCACTTTGCTTGGTACCATTGCGGCCCGCAAAACTTCGGCCCAAAGAGTTGCGGTTCGTACGATTCCAATCAGAATATTTCCGTCCCGGACGATTCCACCCCGGACAATTGCGGCCGGCGAATGTTCCCTAGAACGACCAATATACTGTTGGGAGTTGGGAAGATTGTTTTTTTTCGCATTCCGCAATCAATTAACGCAATCGCAGATATAAAAAAGATTGCAAAATGAAAATAAACTTCAGCCAAATTTAATCCCAAAACTAAGTAAAGTTGTTGTAGGCCTCCTAAGCCAAGCCTTTTATATAAAGGCTCTTCGGAAACCTGAGATTTTAACAAATGTTGTGCCGTGGTTTGGTTGTGGTCATTTTTTTGATTCATCAAAATGGTACAAAATTTTTGATCAAAATCAAACATTTGCCGAACCGGAATCGTCCGGGGCGCTGTTCTCCGGGCCGCAATTCTCTGGTCCGCAATCAAACGGGCCGCAATGAGCGGGCTGCAACCAGAGGTCGAGCCCGATTTTTGGCGAATCCGAGGGGGGTCCGCCCAAATTTGGGGGGGGGTCGTCCCGGGTGGGGGGGGGGGGGGGGCGACTTGGTTGGGGGGGGGATCCCGGGCGGGACCGAAAATTGTGGGGGGGGGGGGTTCCGAGGGAAACCGAAAATTGAAGGGGGGGGGGGGTCGGACCAAAATTTTTTCTTGACGATGACCTTGTCTGGGCAAAAAATGGCTAGTAGGGGTCGATTTGGTGGGGGGGGGGGTGGGGTCCCGAGCGAGACCGAAAATTCTAGGGGGGGTCGGACCAAAAGTTGTTGAATAAAAGTGCTAGAAACCACAGCATCCAGTCAAAGACTCTCTCTAGTCATACATTTTGCTTTGATTTTTGTTCGGGTCGGGACATCTGAAAGCTACACGAACGAGACACGCTGCACGGGTGAGACTTGATATTGAAGTACAGTATTGAAAACATTGACGTACAAAGTGGTAAGTGTATAACAAAGTGGTACGTATACAAAAAAACATACAATATATATGGAGATACACACATGCATATAATATACAGGGTGGGCCAAAAAAAAGGTTCCATTTTGAAACTGCTGTCACTGGCTGGTGTTTTAATATTATGAGCTGAAATTTTCAGCACTGATAAAACATGTGTTGCCATTTTACTGACAAAATTTTTTTTCCGATATATAATTCCTAGCGCTCACTGTGGCAAATTTTCTAAAAATCTCGAAAAATCAACAAATTGACTGAAATGAGTGCAAGAAAAAATTAGTATCAAGATGCGTGATTCAATTTTGAAACCGTTGCGAAGGTGACAAATGGGTCTTTTTGGATACCCGTGATAGTTCAAATCATGCGCTCAGAGTGGAAAGGTCTCACACTTAAAATTGCATTTGAGCACCTCGAGCGAAATTCTGATGTTTCACATCGGACTCGAGTCAGCAGCCATGCGACTGCGACAGAAAGAATTGTTCAGTTGACTTTTTGTTTTCTGTGTTGCTCTGTCTGTTAATTTGTTTCTTTTGAAAAATTTTTCTGCGGTTTGAATAAAAACAGTGTTTCAGTTTCAGTTTTCTGCAGTTTCACCATGGTTAAGTTGACAGCAGAACAACGGGTCTGGTGTGCTATCTGGTGGGAGCAATCTGAAAGTTTTTCTGCAGTGACTCGACAGTTTCGCGTAAAATTCAATCCAGCCGCTGCCGGACGACAAACCTTGATGATGATTTGGATGTCTATGAGCAATGATTCGTTGTGAAAGTCTTGGTTAAAAATCCGTTTTTTTGAAAATTTGGGAATTTTTAAACATTGTGCTGTAAAACTGAATCTACTTGACCAAACTGGATAAAAATTTTGTCAGAAAAATGGCATCACATGTTTTACCAATGCTGAAAATTTCAGCTCATAATATTGAAACACTAACTAGTGACAGCAGTTTGAAAATGGAACCTTTTTTTTGGCCCACCCTGTAGATACCTACATATGAGAGAAATATAGAGATATACAAGAGAAAATGTCTCCATCGAAAGTCAAAATCAAAGGGGGGGTGGTCAGACGGTCAGGATTTGGTAGGGGGGGTTTGGAAGGTCGAAATCTGGGAGGGGGGGCTCTGCCCCCCCCCCAAATTGGAGAGGGGGGGTATTTTGACCAAAATTTGGGGGGGGGTTTGCCCGGGTGGGGGGAAGTCGACTTGGTTGGGGGGGTACCCCCCACCTAGAGATGTAACGGTCAAAAAATTTTTTTTATATTTTTTAAGTAAAAAATAAGCATTTTTTATTTTTTTATTAAAAATTTTTGAAATTTTTTCTTTAATGTGCCCTGAAAAATGCCATTTTTGGCATAATTTTTTGAAAGTTCAACAAAAATTTTCTTTGACTTTACCTTGTCACTTAGTCTTCAACGCTGCAGGTGGATCGATTTATCGACTGTTTTCAGCCTTGGTGAGTGATGATCGACTCGCGCATTGAAATACTTGAGCGTCGCAAAGGCTAGTTCAACAAATTCCGATGCCGCTAAGGTGAGATAGAAGCAGAGAACTCACATTTATGCATCGTTTTTCAGGATCTCGAATTGCACTGTCTGCCACTGCAAGCGTAACTTCGTTGGTTGCTCGTTGCTGTTTCTTCGCCTCGTGTCGTCAGCATGATCACACCGGTTTGTTGTTGAACTTGTTTCCGTGTTATTTGAGGTGAATTGAGAGGCAAAACACGAGACGTGATGTCGTCGGTGGGAAAATGGGGTCGCCGAAACCAAGTCTGAAATTTTCACCCTCCTCCCATATGAGTGGGGGTCATATGGTAAGTCGGTGGCTCCTCAGATGGTGATATTCGGACTCCCTGAAAAATTCTGAACAACTTTAATTAAAAAAAAAAATTTTTTTGAAGAAAAAAAATAGGAATTTTTTTGACATCTCTACCCCCACCCCCCCCCCCGCCCCCATCCAGGATTTGTATACATTCTTAAAAGTGATTTTTTTGATTTCTGATCAGAGGTTGCTTGCAATGAGTCGTTGTAGGTTCCTAATCCTAAACCTAATCCTAATCCTAAGCCAAGCCTTTTTGATAAGGTGAAAATGATCAATTTAGTTTTTGCATTTTTTTCTTTCCTGTGTTTTGGAGGAGGAGCACCGGAACTGCAGATGCAGCTGTTTTAATAATGATGCATTACGCCCATCCAGTACCGTGGGCGCGTACGGCTTCATATTTAAAAGTACATGTACGGTGGAGGTGGTCCTCTTCCTCTTTAACACAGGAAAGAAAAAAATGCGAAAACCAATTTGATCCTTTTTCACCTTATAAAAAAGGCTTGGCTTAGGATTAGGATTAGATTTAGGATTAGGAACCTACAACGACTTCATTGCAAGCGTTATCTGATCGAAAATCAAAAATCATTTTTTCAAAATTTTTAAATATGAATTTTTAAATACACCCCCCCCCAGAGCACCAGAGACCGTCGGGTGGGGGGGGGGTGGGGGGGGCACCGTGCCACCCCCCCTAAAACCGGGCACCCCCCCCCCATCGGACCCCCCCTCGAAAATTTGGCCGACACCCCCCCCCCCACACCCCCCATGAAATTTTGTCTGGCGGAGACCCCCCCCCAAAATTTTCCGTACACACTAAATTTTTTTTCGAAAATCATGATTTTTTGTCTATAAAGTCCATAATATAAGCTGAATATATGATAACTTGACCATCTTCATTGTAATTTCAACGATTTTGCAGCAAAATTTAGCGTTTTTCCTTCAAAATTTAAGCGAAAAATTATCATGGGGGTGGGGGGGGGGTGGACCCCCCCCACAGAAAATTTTGAAAAAACGCACCCCCCCCCATGGGACTCCCATGGGGGGGGTCCCACGTTACCATAGGTTGGACCCCCCCTCACTTTTTGGTCGGCACCCCCCCCCCCCACGGCACCATACCCCCCCCCCCCCTTCGAAAATTGTTTTGGGCCCACGGTACTGCCCCCATCTCGACCCCTGGCTGCAACTCTTCAGGTCGCAATTGAACACATGCCTGCATGAATTGGTGCAAATGGGCGAAGTTGTACAGTATCGGGGTCGGGGTTCACATTCTCTCATTCCCATTCCCGTGACGTGACTTATGAAGCTTCACGGCGCTGTAGTAATGAAGCTTTTGGAAAAAAATTGGAACCCTCCTCCTTCCTAGCCCTTGTCGTGGATCGGTGGGGGGGGGGGGGGGTGGGGACGTGGGGTCTGTTGATTTTTTAAAAGCTTGATTTTGTGCCACCTCACGTCACACAGCCACACACCGTAATGCATCATTATTAAAACAGGTGCATGTGCAGTGGCGGTGGCCCCTGCCCTTTAACACAGGAAAGAAAAAAATGCAAAAACTAAATTAATCATTTTCACCTTATCAAAAAGGCTTGGCTTAGGATTGGCTTAGGATTAGGATTAGGTTTAGGATTAGGAACCTACAACGACTCATTGCAAGCAACCTCTGATCAGGAATCAAAAAAATCACTTTTAAGTATGTATACAAATCGCCACACACATGCAGCAGTAGCGAAAGTGCGGGGGGGGTGGGCAGTAGCGAAAGTGCGGGGGGGGGGTGGGGGGGGTCCACCGTCCACCCCCCCCCCCCCCTCAGCCGAAAATCCTGCCCGTGCACGGGCAGATACCCGTGTACCCCCCCTCCCCCCTTTACCTCGACACGGGTACTAGACTCCCCCCACCCCCCCCCCCCTCCGCGAGAAAACACGGGATCGCACCCCCCCCCCCCGGTGGTCAATCTCATCTCAATTTTTTCCAAAAATACCGTAATTTTTGCATTTTTCTTGACGTTTGTGTCTGTCCCTGCATATATTTTGTTGTTTCTGACCTAACAAGCAGCTTGTTTGCACAAAATATTCTGTATTTTACAAGAATTTCTGTGTTTTTCTAAGGCAAAAATTTGGTATTACCCGTGCGATCCCGTGCACCCCCCCTCACGAAATTTTTCTGCCAGTGCACCCCCCCCCCCTCGGGAAAATTTGCTGCCCGTGCACCCCCCCCTCACCGAGAAGGCACCTGACCCCCCCCCTCTAAAATTAGGCAAACACCCCCCCCCTCCTCACCCGAGGTCCCGCTTTCGCTACTGGGGGTGGGGGGGGTCGTCCATAGGGTTGTTAAAAAAAACAAAAATCGTCATTTTTGTTTTTTTTTTAAGAAAAAAAATTTAAAAAAAAAAAAAAATTTCAAAAATCAAAGTTGTGCTAAATCAATCAGGGAGTCCGAAGAACCACATATGATATGCAAGCGCCTCCCGAATGACACCCGTATGGCGGAACTTTGCAGATTTTGTTTTGGTGACCTCAATTACCCATTTTCCAAACCGTCACCATGCCTCTTCTTGTGTTTTGACCTCCAAAACGTCACTAATTGTCCCCAGCTAAGCTAATGCTAAAGTGAAGACAAACATACCGCCTTGAAATTCGATCAATTCTTCTGATGGTGTCGCGACGACACGACACGAAGCAGCAACCAGACAACGTGGCGCTTGCAAACGGTGCAGCGAGCACAATCGGACGCTCTGCGAGGCTAATCGTCACCTTATCTGCATCGGAAATGGTAGGCTAAGCTTTGGGACGCTCAAAAACTTCATCGCAGATGTTGTCGAAGCCTAAAATCAGTCGGTAAAACGGCCCAAAATCGACTGCTAAAGGTTTTACGAGGTATAATCAAAGAAAATTTTTGTTGAACTTTCGAAAAATTGTGCCAAAATTGAGGTTTTCAGAGCATATTAGAGGAAAATTTTTCGAATTTTTTTTTTTTTTAAAATCGGCATTTTTGTTTTTTTTTAATCACTTTTTTTAAAAAAAAAAAAATTTTCATTTTTGTTTAACAACCCTAGTCGTCCACCCCCCCCCCCCCCTCAGCCGAAAATCCTGCCCGTGCACGGGCAGATACCCGTGTACCCCCCCAGCCCTCCCCCCTTTACCTCGACACGGGTACTAGACTCCCCCCACCCCCCTCCGCGAGAAAACACGGGATCGCACCCCCCCCCTCACGGTGGTCAATCTCTTCTCATTTTTTTCCAAAAATACCGCAATTTTTGCATTTTTCTTGACGTTTGTGTCTGTCCCTGCATATATTTTGTTGTTTCTGACCAAACAAGCAGCTTGTTTGCACAAAATATTCTGTATTTTACAAGAATTTCTGTGTTTTTCTGAGGCAAAAATTTGGTGCGATCCCGTGCACCCCCCCTCACGAAATTTTTCTGCCAGTGCCCCCCCCGCAGGAAAATGTGCTGCCCGTGCACCCCCCCCCTCACCGAGATGGCACCTGCTGACCCCCCCCTCTAAAATTAGGCAAACACCCCCCCCCCCCCTCACCCGAGGTCCCGCTTTCGCTACTGACATGCAGGATTCAGTAAGAACAAGCAGCAAGCAATCGCAATGTTTGAGACGTACCGCGACGTGGTCATAAGATCAGTCGGCGACGACTGGAAGAAATGGGCGATGATTGGCGGTGGCGTCGTCGTGGCCGTTGGATCCGCTGGCGCTGCTTATTATTACTTCAATCGCAGACAGCCGGGCGTTTCTTCGGTTAGTCTTTTTGGATGTTTTCTCTTGTAACGTTGTTTTTATTTTAGTTTGGAAGTGGCTGAGTGGTCTGAGTCTGAGTGCTTGAGTCTCAGTCTCTCTCTCACTCTCTGCTTTATGGACGTTGGGTGGGGTTTTAGTCAAACTTTCAGAGCAGGCTGCGCTGCGCTGCGGCGGTGAACCCAACCCACCCTAGGCCCCGTCGTGTCGGCCGGAGCAGGCCCGCCCACCAGTAGCGAAAGCGTGACCTTGGGTGAGGGGCGGGTGTTTGCCAAATTTTAGAGGTCAGGTGCACGGGCAGCAAATTTTCCTGAGGGGGGGGTGCACTGGCAGAAAAATTTCGTGAGGGGGGGGGTGCACGGGATCGCACGGGTGATACCAAATTTTTGCCTTAGAAAAACACAGAAATTCTTGTAAAATACAGAATATTTTGTGCAAACAAGCTGCTTGTTTGGTCAGAAACAATAAAATCTATGTAGGGACAGACACAAACGTCAAGAAAAATGCAAAAATTACGGTAATTTTGGAAACAATTGAGATGAGATTGACCACCGTAAGGGGGGGGGGGTGCGATCCCGTGTTTTCTCGCGGGGGGGGGAGTCTAGTACCCGTGTCGAGGTAAAGGGAAGAGGGGGGTACACGGGTATCTGCCCGTGCACGGGCATGATTTTCGGCTGAGGGGGGGAATGGACCCCCCCCACCCCCCGCACTTTCGCTTCTGCCGCCCACCAAATTTTTTCAGCCGGGCTGCAGGAAAAGAGGAAAAGAGAACTGAGCCCCAGAGAACTCTGGTCTGGTCACGCGGAAAACTGAGTCCCACACATGTGCCCTTAGTAGGGAGCGGGTGCGGGACCGGGACTATCTTTGAATGGGCCTGCTTCAACCGTCGTGCCCAGCTTGAATGGGCCTGGTTCGGTTTGACCGAATGCACACTTTCACATGCGTTGTTTTTCATTTCTTTTATGTGTCAGGAAAAATGAAAATGCATTTGTGGCCGGGCCGTGCCGTGCCCGTGAGCCTGTTCTGAACTTGCACAGTGAACGGTTTTTTGCACTTTTTTAGGAATCATCTGCTGGAAAACCATTTGCGATTGTGCCGCCGAGTCATCGAGGCCAAGAAGATGACCAAACGGTCGCAGCCGGCAGAGTCAGTCCGACGAACGAAGAAACCGGTGTGTTGCACACTGGCTTTGCTGGGTATGGACTAGGGTTAGGGGAAAAAAAATCCGGATTTTTTTTTAAATTAAAAAAAAAATTTAAAAAAAAAAAATTTTTTTTACAAGTTAGGTTTGTTCGAAGCGTCTCGTCGAGCTGAGTTCATCTAGACTATTTTCAGAACGATCCGGAAAACTATAAGAGCGAAAATCGTGTTTTATTGAAATTATGTCCATTTCATAGAGGGAAAGTTGCATTTTCAACAGTAAAACAGGACAATTTTCGACGTGTACTTGAATATTGAACCGTTCTTAGTTGTTCCTCTTTAGAAAATTACCAAAATTTGACTGTGTTCAAAAATTCCTGTTTGCTGTAGCTAAGTCGGCAACCCCTGTCGACCCGGTCGCCCCCCCCCCCCAAGACACTTACTTTCAGGTTCAACCAGCTATGCTATCTGCCACATGGCGAGAGCCCACTCTTCAAATCATCGTATCGAAAACACGTACCATGATTTCGCGATCACGTTGCGGGCAACTGACAGACGCAAGTTTAACACGTTAGTTTAGCTCAGCACGCAAGTTTTAACATGTGGCCATGTTATCGGGTATCTGAAAAACGGTCGTGTGATGTGGTATTAACCAACATCTCCGCTCCAATTGTTTAACAATATATCGCACAACTCCATTGTAGACCTATAACATACGCCAATCAACAAGATATCATGTTCATCTCATGGCCTACCGACTGAAAAAACATGTTCTAAGTTGCAAGAAAACGATTTCTGAAACGATATTTCAATTCAGTTAAGTCATTTCAACGCTAAAAATTGACTCTAGAAGTCATCCAAATCGAAAAACATGGAGTACGTCGGTCAAAATGACCAAATAATGACATGTACCTAAGCACACAAAGAAGTTGGGAAGAAAATTTGGTTTGAACTTTCAAAAAATTATGCCATAAATCGAATTTTCAGAGCAAAGTAGAAGAAAAATTTTTCAAATTTTTTTTTTAAGTTTGAAAAAAAAAAATCCAAATTTTTAAAAAAAAAACGAAAAAAATAAAAAATTTTTTTCAAAGCCCCTAACCCTAGTATGGACGTTTGTGCCGGTTTGACGAGTCACTTTTCAGGGCAACTGACTGCATCAAAGTTGAAGTCTGACGGCAACGCTGCGTTCAAAGGTGGCGACTACGAGAAGGCAATTGAGCTTTATTCGAAAGCGATCGAACAGCTGACTGCGAAACGCTCGTTTGGAGACTCGCCAACGCCAGCGGCTGCAAACAGGAAATCAGACTTGGCGATCTGCTATCACAATCGGGCGGCGTGCTACGAGAGATTGGTAACCATTTTGCACCATTTTTCAATTCAAGTGTGTGACCCGTTGATTTGCGGCATCAAGTCAACATGGTTTGAAGTTTGTATAGCCAATCAGCATCTCGATTCCAGTGCAGCCAGTCGCTTTTCGAATGCTGTTGAAAACTGGTATGACAAGAACTTTTGTGTATAAACACCGGACTGTCTTTCAATTTTCAAAGTTAAGTATTTTCTGAAATCAGTCGGGGTTTGAACTGCATTATTGCAGGGCAAGCTTGAGGATGTTGTAGAGCAATGTTCGCTTGCGATTGCCAACAAGCCAGACTACAACAAAGCTTATAAACGACGTGCGGAGGCAAACCAGAAGCTGGAGAAATACGAAGACTCGTTTCATGGTTGCGTGGTTGCTGTTTGTCGGATGTTTTGTTTTGCTTTGTTGTCATTTAATATCGGTTGAAAGCTGGTTAAAAATATAAAACGTGTCAAAAGCACCGTTTGTTGGTGGGTGTGTGTGGATTTAATTTTAACAGCTGAGCTTGTACATTTTTTTCGACCGCTCAGATTTCACGGTTCTCGCTGTGCTGGAGAAATTCAGTAACGAAACAACAATGCAGCGAACGGATGAAGTGCTCAGGAAACTGGCTGAAATCAAGGCAAAGGACATCATCAAGGTCGCTACTCTTTCCTCTTGCTCTAGTCCGTTTGCTTCGCTCGGTGGAAAATAGCTTTATTTGGCGATAATCCAAGCTTAGTACCAGTCAAGCGGTCAATCTTTCCACTTTATTTCTTTGAGTACTCGCGCAAAAAGCGGCGGCATTCATGAAGCAGTATTTTGTGACATTTAGTGTATTCGTGCTGCTTCATGAATGCCGTTTTTTCTTTTGTTGTTGTTGTTCATGGCCCAGTTTTACTATTTCGCGAAGCTTGTGTGCGCCTTTTGTCAGAAACGTGGCGACGACTACACCGTTCCGCTGTCGACTTCGTTTGTCGATTCATACCTGAGCTCGTTCTGTGAAGATCCGACGTTGATCGAAATCAAAAGCGCCGCACTGCCGATGGGGTGATGAGTGTTTTTTGCTATTTTTATTTTTAAATATTAAAATATTCTGTGCTGTGTGTGAGCGGCTGAGCGACGCGAAAAACAATATTTTTTTTGTATTAAAGCTTTTTTCGGCAACAGAGTTCAGAAACCTGATTTGCACCGAACTCAGCTCTGGAATCAATATACAAACGAATATGTGAGCAATATTTCTTTCTGCAATATGTCATCTGATGTGTTGACAGGCCAGACGTGAAAGGTCTAGCGAAAGCGCGCGTGCTGCTGCGCCGCAAGCAGTACGACGGCGTCGCTGCCGCCTGCTCGGACGAGATCGAGGCAGAGGCGCCCGAGAAGCTGCAGGCGCTGCTGGTGCGTGCCACGATCAGCCTCATTCAGGGACACGCGAAACGCGCCGCCGCCGACTTTCAGATGTTCTTCGCCTTGTTCAACAATCTCACCGCCGAGGAGAAAGACGCGAAAAAGAAGGTTCGCGGGCATCAGGGTCAACGTGGTAAACGGCTTGGAGTGCCACATGCCAGCAAAAACTTTTTTTGTGGAATTCCAATCGATCCGATCACGCTGAATTGCGCTGTTTTATATTTAGCACTATTTTTTGTGAAAACATTTGCTTCAATTCCGAAATAAACTTTTTTCTGACGCCACGTCCACTGACAGCAGTCAATTATATTTTCTTTCATGCAAAGATATGTTGAAGTTTTTCAGGCCAAAACACTCAAACGGCTCAGTGCAGCATTTTTTACATTTTCATTTTTTGTGCTGTTTTTCTCAGCTACTCGTGAATGCGTACATCAAGCGTGGCTCGTTTCACATGCAGTCAGGCAAGAAGGACGATGCAATGCAGGACTTCACGTTGGCCGAAAAAGTCGACCAAAATAATGCCGATATTTACCACCATCGAGGACAGGTCAGTAATGTTGAAAACAAAATTCAACGGCATCGTGTTTTGGTTTTTATGAGGTGGCTGTTTTAGAAATCAACTGTTAATGCAAATGCTTTTGATGGCAGCTGCTGCTGCTTGACAACCAGGTGAACGCAGCGAAGGACGACTTCAAGCGGTGCGCGCAACTGCGACCGGATTTCGATGTGGCGCGGTCGGGTTTTCCCGAATTTTTAATTGACATGTTCGAACCACACATCGCAAATACAAAACCGCTTTACTTCTCTCTGGTCTCTGGCCGATTAAGATTTTTTTGGTTTATTTTCTTTTCTTTTAGGGTGCAAGCAGCGTACGCCGAGTATCGAGCGGCGACCGCTGGTGAAAGCACGTCGCAGTTGAACAATTCAATTTTGAAGTTTGAGAAAATTGTGAACGATTTTCCGGACTGTGTTGAGGGATACGCTCTGCTGGGACAGGTAAAAAATTGGTGCTGTCGAAATGTAAATTGTAGACATTAGATGATTGGTTGTTACCGAAATAGGGCTGACGAATTGGACCAATCAGCTGGATGCAGCCAATCAGCATGTCAAATTCAAATTCCAGAATGCATTGTGTTTTGGCCAGCTCCCAAATGCAGAGAACCTTTTTGCAACTTGGTTGATTTTAAAGTTTGAAAAAATACGTCTTGATTTGTTTGATCTGGCAAGTGGTTTTTGGTTTGTAGTGGTCTTTGAAAAGGTTGCCTTCAAAAAACGTGTCGCAGGTTTACGCAGAACGCGGCGACTACGCGAGCGCAGCGGACATGTTCAAAAAGGCAGTGCAGCTGCAGCCGACAAACGCAAACATTCACGTTCACATGGGGTAACAAACGTTCATTGAACGGCAATTTTTTTCGAGGGCGAAACTTTTTTCTGGAAAAGAAATTGTGTCATTTGACTTCTCCTGTGCATACCTTGTATGTCAAAACAGCTGGCAGTTGTGTAAATCTCAGAGAGCGCTAAAGACCAGTTTCGTCGAGAACGTCTTGCATTGCTTTGCAGTCTGCTCGAGATGGCACGCACAGAGGACTTTGACCGTGCGATTTCGGTGATGCGACGTGCGCTGGAGGTCGATCCACACTGCGAGTTTGCGTACGACACAATCGGCGGACTCGAACTGCAACGGTACGAGCAGACGTTTGTGCGCGCCTAGGTTGCACTTGGCGGCCACACGGTGCTCTGTTTGTGTTGTTCGTGGTCGCCACTGCGGAAGGCTGCTGCATCGATGCAGCGAGGCTGCATGTGAGCGTTGTGTGTTTCGACCGCGTCCAGATTCCAGAATGAAGGCTCGCTCAGACGCTTGTACACTGCAGTGCCTATGCGGTACACGCGAGCACATTGCCGCAAATGCCTGCAGTGCACACGTGCATGGTGCGTGGGGCACCGCGTTGCTTCACGGCGCGGGCGTGCTCGTTTTCGGGGCATGCCGCATGCCGCACCGAAGCAAGTGCTCGCGACTGGAAATGCAACGGATGCGTATGCAAAAGCGGCCCATGCGTGTGTTTTTGTCTCGTGTGTGTGTCGTCAGTGTGTCTGTTTCAGCGGCAACATCGGTCTCGCGTTGGAATATTACGACCGCGCGCTGAATCTGGCGCGCACGGAGCTTGAGATGGTGCATCTGATTGGGCTGCGAGAGGCGGCTGCCTCGCAGATACACGCCGCGAAGACACTCGGCATGCAGATCCCGGGCATGACAGCGGCAACCGCTCGCTAGGACACTGTTGTCAGCTGGTCTTCTGCTATGCGAATGCTCTGTGCAACGTGTCACATCGATATGGTGACACGTGACAACGGAGCCATGGCGATGTGCTCGTTTATTGTTTTTCACATGTGCTTTGTTAACTCGTTCTAATGAGCATATTTTATTGTCACGACACCACCGGTGATTATTGCAGTTTCATGCATACTTGTGATTTGTTGTTTAGTGTCTCGCATTTAGTTCTCTCGATTGGTTGTTTTTCGTTTTTAGATGTTATTATCGGTTTTATTTCGATTTCCGAACAGCACATCTGGGTACCTGTATCAGTACGCAAGAGATTCCGTGCAGATGTTTTCAGTTTGACAGTGTGACGTTTTCGAGTACGTAATTGGTCGTGCATTCCGCTTTATTTGATCTTAGACAAACAATTTCGCCCGAAATTATATGTCGTGTAAGTTTCTAAAACGGAAATATGGTTTTAGCACAATTGCTCAAAAGTGTTCTGAGCGACTTCGAAAATGATGTGCGAATGGATTCATGTCAGAGTTCATGTGAAATTCTTGTCATGTTTGTTTCTTCGCTGCTGTTTCCATCTTCTGCGTGCATGTTTTTATGAGTGGCCCAGAATATGTCACATTGACTGAATGTATGTTGGAGATAAATTTATGTGGTACAGATAGAATGCGCATGAACAACAAAAAGTTATAAATATTTTCAACACATCTATAATGATGTACAAAATTATGCGCAAGAGAACCTCGAAGTTGGAATTTTACCGTCACCTATCTTGATTATACGAAAGTCATGTCAAAAACCAATTGTGCACGATACAAAATTGCA